>PVHP010001456.1:0-106388 GCA_004024765.1 Zapus hudsonius | reverse complement strand
AAAAAAGGAAAGAAGAAAGAAAGAAAGAAAGAAAGAAAGAAAGAAAGAAAGAAAGAAAGAAAGAAAGAAAGAAAGAAAGAAAGAAAGAAAGAAAGAAAGAAAGAAAGAAAGAAAGAAAGAAAGAGAAGAAACAGGGAGAGGGGAAGGAGGAGAGGGGAGAGGAGAAAAGGAGAGGAAAGGATGAGGGGAGGGGAGAGGAGGAGAAGAAAGGAGAGGAGGGGAGGGGAGGGGAAGAGAGGAGAGGAGGGGAGGAGAGGAGGGAAGAGGAAAAGAAAGAAAGAAGAGAAAAGAGAAAGGCTATGTGGTTATGCTGACGTCAAGAACTAAGAAAGCAATCTCAAGACAATGAATGTTCTTTTAAGTAGAATATACTTAGTTGAGGGGTGTTGTGGTTATCTTCACATCGCTGGCACAAAATAGCTGCCCAAAAGCAGCTCATCGGAGGAAAAGATTATTTTAGCTTACGGTCTCTAAGGTGAGCTCCAAAATGTCCAAGGAAAGCATAGCATGAGCAGAGACCTGACATCAGCTCTGCCACAGCAGGTGAACAATGACAGGAGAGTGAACTGATCTCTCAAAGGAGAAGCTGGCTTGAACATCCCTAAGCCTGCCCCCAACAACACACCTCCATAAGGCCACCTCTCAAACTGCCACCATCTAGGGACCAAGCATTCAGAACACATGAGTTCATGGGGGGGTATCTGATTCAAACACCACAGGAAGATAGTTTCATGGCTGCCATTTTTCTCATTTTGTTATGAATAAACTTCATCATGGATTAGCATCTGGTCACCACTAATTAAAATATCTACTACTGCTAGATATGGTGGCACACACCTTTAATCCTAGCACTGGAAGGCAGAGGTAGAAGGATCTCTGTGAGTTCAAGGCCACCCTGAGCCTACATAGTAAATTCCAGGTTAGCCAGATCTAGAGTGAGACCTTATCTCAAAAAACAAATGTATATACTACAAAAATACTAGAAGACTCTATAAAACATTGCTCTCCTCAGCACAAAGCCTGGCACCCAGTTTATGCTCAACCAATGTTTGTTGAGTGAATCGATCAATCCTTTAATTACTGATTGAAATCGACATCTAGTTGGCTAGTGACTGATATCCCTTTTGCTAAACAGAGATCCCTTTGTAATTATACAGAACCCTGACTTCTAGGAACCTCAATTTTCCAAACCACTTTCAAGTCAAATGATTTTAAATTACATAATTATCTGTAGTTCTGGTGAGGGGAAAACCTCCTGTTTCTGGGAATTGTAGTTATGAAAGTTTAAAATTGTATGGCTCACTGATAGACTGAGAAACTACACGGATGAGTGGGGACAGGTTGGGACTCTGGGAGTTCTGAAAAACACTGTGGTCACTGCTTCTATGATCAGCCTGCCCCATTCCATGTTCCCTCCTCGACACAAAAGATCTGGTTACTACTAAACTTTCAAAAGACAATCAGCCTAGGACAGGTTCAATTATAAGTAGAGATGGCCTGACCACAACATACTTACCCCCAGAATCCAGCCCTCATCTGAATTACCCACTTTGGGGGCTCCTACCCTCAGGGATGCTTTGCTGCTTGAAACAAAGCTTGCTATTTCTATCTTTGCTGCAATTCTGGTTCTCATACATTAAAGCTTGTTGCATACATCCACTCACTATCTTCCATCTGCTTTTTTTTTGTCTCAGCTTGGCTTGGAGATCTCGCTGTTTTCTAAGTAAGAATCCAGTCCAGCAGAGCAGAGCTGCTCCCTCCCATTTCACTAGCATCTCCCTTTTTGTGCTGGTCTTGATGTGAATCGAACCTGTTGCCCCATGTCTTCCCCACCGTAAGGAACTGGATCATGTGAAACAATGAGAAACAATAATTTTTTCTTCCTTTAGCAATAACACACACAAAAAGTCATGGAATTTTTTAATGTTTTTTTTTCAACTTATTTGGAGAGACAGTGAGAGAGAGAGACAGACAGACAGAGACAGACAGAGAGAGCACACACCAGGGCCTCTAGCCACCGCAAATGAACTCCAGATGCATGTACCACTTGTGCATCTGGCTTACGTGGGTACTGAGGAATCAAACCTGGGTCCTCAGGCACTGGAGACAAGTGCTTTAACCACTGAGCAATCTCTCCAGCCTGTAATTTTTTAAGTTACTCAATTCTCCCATATAAATACCCACTATAATGGAAAACAATGTGTCAACTGCTGATGAATATGCAAAGATGTAAGTTATAGTCTCTGCTCCAAAAAACTATATTATCCTAAATGGGAACATACACATGAGCTAAATTCCTTAACAAGGGTAGAAATAAAATGCTGTGAGAAAATCTGCAGAGCCAGGAGTGGGATACCTCCTAGTGAGTTGTTGGTCAGAGAGACCCCTGAGGCCCCTAAAACAATATAGGCTATTGCCAAGGCTCTTGGTTGCCCACCAGAACTAGATCCTTAAGACCCTATTGCTGGAGATACCACATGATTCATTTGCAGAACACAGAAATCAAGCTGGAGCTGAGCTGGAAGCCTCTTCCCTGCTGACTAGCTTCAGAGTGCTGAAAAGTACTATGCAGCCTGCTAGGGAGAAACGTCATCAAAAATCTTAAATAGTAATGGACCCTGCAAATCTGCACAATGGTCCATCCAGGCAATTATGTGCCCACTGGTACAACAGTGGCATGACTGTTATAGGGGTAACCAACTGCTCTCTTATTAGATTTGTGACCCTTCTCATGGGAAGGAATCCATGCCTAGCATTGAAAACCTTATCAAAGCCTATGGCTGGGATGGTCATGGACCCTGGGGTGGAAGATATTACTGTTGTTTCGCTAAATGGATGTATTATGCACATCAAATTGCCCTCTAAATATTTATGTTTATGTCTACATATTGATACTTTTGGTTAGAGAAGCTTCACTTTTAAGAAGGCAGTAACTATTGGAAAGAGTCAAAACTCATCAAAGTGCTGAGAAGTGGGAGTCGAGTGTTCAGCACTAAATAAAACATCTCTATCCTAGGCCCAGGGACTAATAATTATGGAAGATGTAATAGAGAGGATGTAAGCATCAAAGGATGTGGAGGAGTGCATTGGAATGCTGTCTTTCAGACACAAAGTGGCTGCATTTATGACCTCATAACTGCTGTTTTTACCTGCACAAGACCTGCATAATACTAGACCCATCAACATAGTCTAGTGAAGGATGAGGGTGGGCAAAACACAGAAGAGGGACTAGTAGAGAGGAAGGTGCTCAGTGGAGAGGAAATAGGAAAAGGGAGATAGGGGAAGTAAGTGAGAGGGGAGTAGGATCAGGATACATTGTGTATATGTGTGCAGGTTGTCAACAGAAGTTTTTTTTTAATGCTGTGGAATTTCAGGAGGAGAATTGCTTCCAGCATTAGAAGAAGGAATGGCATGTGCATATGGGGATTTAGAACAACAAAAAAGAAAACTGTATGGAGGACTCTATTTCATTCTTTCATTTTTACATCTCTGTACAATTAACCATTCTTGAACTATTTGATTTTAGGAACATTTACACTCCAAAAAATTATGAAGGATTCCAAATACTTTCTGCTTATATTATGATACCTATCAATATTTATTATTTTAGACAATAGAACTGAGAAAAATACAAGTTTTACTATTAGGAGTACAATAATAATTATAAATAAAAATAACTTGCAAAATGACTACTTTTAATAGCACAACTAGGGCTGGAGATATGGCTCAGCAGTTAAAGGTGCTTGCAAAGCCTGATGGCTGGAGTTCATTTCGCCAGCACTCACATAAAGTCAAATATACTGAGTAGTGCTTGCATCTGGAGTTTGTTTGCAGTGGCAGGAAGCCCTGGCACGCCCATACTCACTCTGTCTCCCACCTTCTCTCTCTCAAAAAAAAATAAAATATTTTAAATATAGTACAACTATACTTTTTAACCAGAAAGCATGAATACATTGATGAAAATGACATTTTATTGAAAACAACTACATATATAAAAAAATGGGAAGAGCTTTACATTTTTGAAATGTAAAAGCTACCTTAACAAAAAATAATTAGATTCTCATTTGTACTTCTATGATCAACATATTGTGACATTGCTTTAGTTAAAATATATAAGTAAAGAAAATCTAGCCACACAGATTAGTAGTGAAAAGGGAGGAGTGTTTTAGTAACATTTTCAGGTACTGGACATTGTCCTTTTAAACATCATACCAAAGATCAACAAGTGACAGTCTGAAACCCTGTCGATGAACTTTTCATTCTCTTCTGTTAAACCTCTTCAGTATATCACACTAACTGCATGATTTTGTCACCTTATACACAATTCATATGGAAAATATTGGCCCAATGGGTTGCATGGATATTTCACAGGTGGATACTTCATTCTATGACATCAAAAATCATATTCATTAATATAACCACTCCTTCGATCAAATTTTTTACATAATGAGAAACTATCAAACTCATATTAGGAGGCATAAATTTTCCCAAAATATTCTTCTTTATCCTGAAAACTTTAAATTTATTATTTATAATAAGTGCTGTCAATGTTTTCTTTGAAGTAACCAAGTCACTGTGTTCATCCTGGGGAAATGCCTGACAAATACCCAAGTATAAATATCCATAGTTGTCTAGCATGTAGTAGGACAATGGCATCTCAAACAACTATACAAGTACTTTTAACTGGAGACAACCATTGTGATCTGGTTTAAAGACACACTTTGTAAAAGTGTACTTTCCATTTCTTCACGTAGAGTATTAAGGAGATATGTACTCTGTCATCAGTATAATAAAAAACACATCTTGCTTCTCCATCAGAAGCATTCTTTGTAAAAGGTCTTCCCACTTTTTCCATGTTATGAAAAATAGAATGACTATTAGGAAAATTGGCTGCCTTTATTCAAACTAAGACACAAATAAGTTTATATACTTTTCCTTTGGCAACATTAATACAAATATCCACACCATTAAAAAGGTCATTTGTGTTGGTATGAAAATAGATTTAATTTTTGTGAATCTGTTGAAAAGTTCAGGAGACTCTTGTTCACACTTTGATCACTGCCAGTCTGGTACACTACTTGGCACAAAGTACAGTCATGTTTAATAAATGTTTACTGAATAAATGAACAATGAACAGTGGACAAATGTAAAGTGTCACATTATTTTAACAAGATGAAGGAGACTGGTTATAAAAGACATCTGAAAGTAAGAATCACAGTAATACAACCAACCATCTCTTGATTGCTTTTAGAAATTCATTCAAACCTATGTCCTTCTAAGGGAGAAAAATTCTGAATTTTGTACCATCCTTAGAAAATGATAATTACTTCATTTATAAATTTATTCATGGAGCTTGGAAAATGGCTCAGTGGTTAAAGGCACTTGATTACAAAGCCTGTCAGCTTGGGGTTCATTTTGACAGCCCTCCCATATAAACCACAAGCAAAAGTGGCACAAGTGTCTGGCATTCGTTGGCAAGAGGCCCTGGTATGCCCTTCTCCCCTGTACACACGTGTAAATAAATTAAAATTTTTAATATCATTCAGTATTTGCTGAATCCACATCTCTTACATAGTGCTATTAATTCATGTAATGCCTACCAAAAAAAAGTCTACTGCAGAATCATCAGGGAACCAGAAACGCTTAAGAAGAACATGCTTCTAACACTAAATAAGTTTATAACTGGCAAAAAGCTTGGAGAAAACCGTGTGGTAAACGCTAGCCATAGAGAGTCTTTCTAAAATTTGTCCTTTGGGGTTAAAGTTTGACAACAAGGAGTTTTTTAAAGACCTATATGGATTCAGTGTTATCTCTAAAATATCACTTGCATATACTTGTTTTCTGGGTTTTTGTTTTGTTTTGTTTTTGAGGTAGAGTCTCACTCTAGCCCAGGCTGACCTGGAATTCACTATGTAGTCTCAGGGTGTAAAGTCTCAAACTCATGGTGATCCTCTTACCTCTGCCTCTTGAGTGCTGGAATCAAAGGGGCCAGCCACCACACCTGGCTTTGTTTTCTTTTTTTATTGTTGTTTATTGTTTTAGTTTGGTTGTGGTTTTTTTTTCAAGGTAGGGTATTACTGTAGGCCCAGGCTGGCCTTGAACTTAGAGCTATTCTCCTATCTCAGCCTCCTGAGTGCTGGGATTAAAGACATTTGCCACCATGTCTGGCTCTAGCTTATTTTCTGGCTTTGGAGCAAAAAGGTGGGTTAGATGTAGCATGGGTGTTGAACATAACAGGCAGCCTATAATATCCGATCTACTATAACTTATCCCCATAGGATTACTTGAGTATGAGTATGTGCATCTAAGTGGATGGAAAACACAGCAATCAACCTCTCATTCTATAAATGGCAAAATGGCTAAGGAAACTTCTCATAAGTCAAGCAATTTGAAAATTTTTCTGCATGATATGATGCAGTTCTATAGTAGCTTTGTGAAATTCACAGAAGAAAGGACATAATGGTGTACTTATTATTGACAATACAATACTCACCCTGGGCTCATTAAAACAGTATACTAATGGGACAGTGAACAAAGAATTATGGACAAAAGCTTGACTTCTGATGCCATCATACTAAAGGACTTCTTTTTTTTCAGGTTTCAAGTTTTGTGAAAGCATGTAGTCAAACGGGAATTTAGTATTCTCATATTAATGGTTTTAAATATCTCTCATTAATATAAGGCATATAGCATACATTGTTCTAAAATGCACATTGTTTTCACAATATATGCATTTTATAGCTTCTGCATTGTATATGTATTTCAGTAAAATATTTTTAATAGTTACAAAATTCCTGCCGGTTGTGGTGGCACACACTGGTAGGATATTGCTGAAGAAGCGGAGGCAGGAGGATCAAAATTCCAGCAACATAGAAAAACCTACATATACAAATCATTTCAATTATTATAAAGAAACCCTTCAGGATGATTTTTTTTTGGTGATGGGGAACATAGCACCTTGCACATGTTAGATAAGTACTACACCATTGAGTTATAACCTCAGCTCTTTTATTTTGCTTTTTACTTTGAAATAGGAACTTGCTGGCCCAAGATGGTCTTGAACTCTCTTGTAGCCTAGCCAGGCCTTGAACTTGTGACCCTCCTCTAGCCTTAACCTCCAGTACAACTGAGGACTATAGGCCTACAGTACCCAGCCCTGGTTGGTTGGTACTGTTTTACTGTTTCGTTTGTTATTTTCACATAATACAATGTTTGGTTTTGCTTTTCTAATTCTTGAGTTCAAATTCAAACTCTCACTTTTGGAACTTCAGTAGGCAAGCTTTACTGTAAGCTTTGGAAGTTTCATTTGTAAGAAATGGAACTTCAAACAACTTCTACAAAAATTGCTGATAGAAGAGCCCTGGACATGTGGTCACCTCTCCAACTACAAACCTCATAGAACTGAAGCCAGAAAACTCTTGATGATACCTCTTGTGACAGATTTCCCTTATTTTCCTATGGTACTACTTAGTACCTATTTCTTCTGTCTTTCCAAAAATTGTGTTTCTCTCTCTTGTGATATTTCCTTCTGATTTCCAAAGTGCAATTATGCCCTTCTTCTGTGGTTCTGACTGATTTAATCTCTTCCTTACAGACCTCATGCATGTTTATAACTTCAACCACCACTTCTTGAGAGAACTACAACTACAAAGATCTAGCTCTAATCTTGGACAAAGTTCTAATATCTACCAGATATTATTAATGTAAATTTTCATTTGCTGTGCATATTATTATTTATAAGGCACTTTCATATACATTACGATACAGTCTTATAAGCGTAAAGTCTACTTCACATTATAATTTAAGTATCTGTATGTGGGCATTTTACTGTGATCATATTGTTATTGATAATCACTTCTGAGTACCTGAACTAGGTGTGAATGTGTAAACTCATTTAATCCTCTTTATCAACTGAGGAAGGTACTTCCATATGTGATAGTCATAACTGCTGTTCATTTGATATCTGTGGCTCTTCACTTCCCAGGACAGAAGAGGAATATAGTTCCTGCCCCTGACATCACTTACTCTTGTATCAGCATAGAATATTGTGACCAGTTCTGAGCAATAAATTATGTACAGAACTTTAAGCCACTATTTTAAAGAAATAATTGGGATTATTTGTTACAACAGAAAGTACGGTTCAGAGAATAATTTCCTTGAGATTATATGGCTGCAAACAATGAAGCCAGGTTGGGAAAAAGTGGGTCACTAGGGGCAGACTCTGAGGTTTTATAGCTTAGTCCCACTTCCTGTTTGTCCTCTGCTTCCTGACTCTGGAATGAAAAATATCAAGAGAACAGTAGGCAGTGGTAGACAGATGGTGATGAGATGACAGAGAAACTCTTATCTTTCATAAGTGGATATTAATCTGGAATTAATAAATCAGTACTTGGGAGGCTGAGTAGATGATGGCTATAAATTTGAGGCCAATGTGGGCTACAGAAAGAGATTTTTGTCTCAAAAAAAGAAAACTAACGAAACCCTCAGGTCATTTCTTTATTTCTTCACTAATTTATTGTTCATTCAGTATTTCTGATTCTGTTAAAAAGTATTCCCATCTACTTACTCAAATCACAAACTTGGTTTTTATATGCTACTTTAACCATTCATCTCCAAAAACAACACTGACTGATGTCATTTTTATTCCCAGGATATTACTTTAAAATATTCTTTTCTTTCCATCTCTCATCTATAATAATTAATGGTCTCTTACTGGCCTTTCAGCCTCTAATCTGATTCCCTTCACATCTGCCCAGCCCTCTGCTAAAAGCCGTGTGTACTGGCTTTGACTATGCCATAAATCTACTTAACATGCTCCAAGGCTCATTAACACAAGTTCAACCAGTCTAACCCTCATCCAAGACCAATTAGATTCATTTCTTTGACTTCAGAACTCCACTTAGTCTGGTATACTATACATTCTATAAATTATTATCCTTTATTTTATCTCGGGTACCTCATAAAATGCCTAACCCTTAGCCGGCATTCAAAATGTACTGGTTGACACAAAAAACATTGTGTTCTGATGACAGCTAACTGTTTAGTGTCTCACACCATACTACCTATATTTTCCATATTATATATAGAATGTGCTCTTGTTTTTTAACCTTCAACAGTGATGATATCATCTCTTAGCATAAAATATATATTTATGTATCATTTACACATAGGATATATTTAGGTATAATTTCCTTCACAGCTGTCCCCATCTCTTCCATTAGAAGATAAATAAATTCTTTCTCAGCACAACTTCCACTTCAGTACCTTAATATTATATCCATTACTGGAATTAAATCTTAGGTTTATAATCTGCCAGTCTAGTTTTGTAAACTCTTTGAGATAACTTGGTGGTCTATCATTTCCACAAAATACAGGTGCAATAAATGTTTTACTATAACTGAACATGCTTTGTCTGTTTTCTCTCTTTTTATGTGGAATCTATGTCCCATATAATCAGAGTCCTATATTGCCATCTAGACAGTATAGCATCCATGAAAAAGCCAGAAATGAATTCAAGTTTTAACTCTAACAACCTTGATAAATCTGGAACAGATTAGGTACTCCATAATTGAGTTTCCAAGTAATTTCTATAGCTCTTTAGTTACCTTCCCTGCACAAAGTAGGTCACAACAGTTACTTCATTAAATTTTGAGTTAAATGAAGCTTTTTTAAAAAAAAAAACTATCTAACAAAGTGCACACAGCATGATGACAGAACAAGACAGTTCATCCACAGATGTGCACACAACATGATGAATTAACAAGTCAGTTCATCTACATGTGCACACAGCATGATGACCAAGAGAATAAGAGACTGTTCATGCATGTGCACAGGACGTGACGAATGAGACTGTCCATCCATATATGATGACAAAGTGGCAACAAAGAGAAGCATCTTTTGAATCACAGCTTACTCTGGATCTCCTGGGATTAGGTGTCATCACTCCCATCAAGATGATGAACAAACATACAACAGGAAATCCTACATCAGCCATCACAACTCAATACAAATAAATCTACTTTTTGAAAAGCCTCTGCCAGGTACAGTGTGCAGGGCAAGTTCTCAAGGACTGGATCTAATCTAATGTCATGTGTGCCCACTATTCCTGCAAGTGAGTGCATTCAGCAGATGCACTCCAGGGTTTTAAAGACAAGAGGGAAGCTATCAGGTATGGAGAGCTTACAGCTGGGCACATGCTGTGTGTGGATCACATGAGTGACCAGCAGGCCCTGACACTGCAGGCCTCTTCACAAAGGACAGGGAAAGTACTGCCATGCTGACTTTCAAAACAGAAGCCCAATTGTCTGGGGCCTGCCCTGGAAATAGAGGGTAGTATTCCACTTAGAAATAAGAAACTTCTAGAGCAAGACAATACCTCCTTCAGCCCTGCTCTTCTCCCTTCCTCTCTATTCAGAGCCTGGAGCCCTGAAAGCAAACCTACAGTAATCCAAAGCTTCTCTGCTCCTCTCTTTATATAACCCTGAAAGATCATATGTAAGACAAATGCACACCAAATTGAAAAGGACTCCCATTCCCCAAACTAGACAAGCCCATGTTGCATTCATTCCCTCTTCTGTTCAACAAACAAATGCTAAGAATGAAGTAAAACAAGATGCCATGTCCCTAGCCACTTACATGCAAGAGAAAATGAAAGACAATAATATAAGTGCAATAAAGGATCACAGAGTGGTAGGGTGGGGATACAGATCCCAAACAACAGAGGGAAACACAAGAAAACCTTTCCCTGGTAACATTTAAATTAAAATTAAATGATAGAATGGTACCCAGTTTAAAAGTGAAGAATGAAGATCTCCCAACAAAGAAAAAGAAGACCTGCAACCCCAAGATAAGAGTGAATGTAGCTTACAGAAGGCTATGAAGAAACAGCACTGTGGCTGGAAGGTATACATGAGTAGAGGGGGGAGATGACAAAGCTGGCCAAAGTAAATCTTGGAAGCCACTGTAAGAATTGGGAGCTTTTCTTAAAAAAAGGAACTAGCTGAAAAACAAGATCAGATGTACAAATTAAAAGTTAATATAACAAAAAGTGAAAATGGATAGGATTTATACAAGACCAGAATATTGCAACTAATTTCTATAGTAGAAATTTAGGCAAAGGATTGATGTAGGTTATTAGATTTTCTAAAGTTAAGAGGACTCCTGTTCTGGTTCAGTGAACTGCAACAACAGTTGGGAACTAAGCTAGGAAGCAAGGGGGAAGCTGAAGTTCAGGTAGAAAAGGAAATTCTGGTTTTGGCATATTTCCAGTGCCGAAGACATAGTCATCCAAGTGGTTATGATACAGAAACAAGTAGAAATATGGACCCTAAGTCAGGAAAGAGAACTGGCATGAAGAGATATGGGGGGAGGTAATTACATACAGATGAGATCAAAGCCATGAAATACATATGATTGCCTAAGAGATATTAAATGAGAAAAATGCAAGAGCCCTGAGGAGCTTATGTTTCAAGATGGAGCTGTTCTAGAAAGAACTAAAAGGCTAGGGAGATGGCTTGGTGGTTAAAGGCACTTGCTTGCAAAGCCTGCTGACCCAGGTTCAATTCCCCAGTACCCACATAAAGCCAAATGCACAAAGTAGTGCATTCATCTAGAGTGTGTTTGCAGTGGGGAAAGGCCCGGACACGTTCATTCTCCTTCTCTCTTGCTCCTTCCCTCCATCTCTCTCTCAAATAATTTTTAAAAAAAGAAAGAACTAGAAAGAAGACCCAGAAGGCACACACACTAGAGTCACAGAAAACAGAGGTCAAAGAAGGTGCTGTCCCAGAATGACATTTTGATGATGACTATAATGATGGTGTTGTGGTTTGAAATAGCCACTCATGTTTGAATACTTGGTCCTTACTTGGTGGCTCGGGTTTGGATGGTTGTGAAACCTTTAGAGGGTGAAGCAGCTCACTGGGAGCAGGCCTTAAGGCTCCCAGGAAGCAGGCCTACTTCCTGTAAACTCTCTGCTTCCTGAGTGTGGATGCAATGTGACCAGCTGACTAACACTCATGTTGTCATGCCTTCCTTGCCATTATGGACGGAATCTCTTCTCAAATTGTTGGCCAAAATATAACCTCTTTCCCATTTAAAGAAAAGTGTCTGGCATTTATTTGGTCACAGCAACAAGAAAAGGAACTAATACATATGGTGATGTTGCTAGTCAATGCTTACTGTGAAAGGCATTGTGGCAGATAATGTATATTTCTTTCACTTGACGATTATAACAACCTATGAACAATATCTATAATATCATCTCCATGATACAAATTAAGAAATTGAAGCATAGATTTACTTAATTAACCTAAGATTACATTTCTTTTTAAAAAATTCCCCAGTGCCCATGTGAAGCCAGATGCACAAAGTGGCACAGGTGTCTGGAGTTTGCAGCAACAGGAGGCCCTGGCATGCTTAATCCCCACCCCCCTACACACACACACACTCTCTCTCTCCTCTTTCAAGTAAAAACAAATTTAAAAAATTAGGGCTGAAGAGATGGCTTAGCGGTTAAGGCATTTGCCTGCAATGCAGAAGGACCAGAGTTCGATTCCCCAGTGCCCATATAAAGCCAGATGCACAAGAGGGGCATGTGTCTGGAGTTCATTTGCAGTGGCTGGAGGCCCTGGTGTGCCCATTCTCTCTCTCTCTCTCTCTCTCTCTCTCTCTCTCTCTCTCTCAATAAATAAATAAAATGTTTTTAAAATAATTAGAAGCCAAGAGAAAGGACTATTTCTAGGTGGTCAGTATATCAAAATCCTTAGTCAGAATGTTAAGGATCACACAAATCCACTGGGTTTAATGATATGACATCATTAGTGGCTTCAGCCAAAGCAGTTTCAGGGAAGTAATATAGGTAACTCTTCTCTTTTCCTTAGACACTAAACCCAATCTGTCAGCAAGGTTTTAGCTCTGGTACACTTCCCTCCCCCAAGACCTAACCATTATCAACCCCTCTAAGAACCAATGATATAGACCTAAATGGACAACCTGTTGCTGTTTTTTGGTCTCTACAATCCATTGCTCGGACAGCAATGGATTGTAGAGACAAAAAATATTTCCCCTAAACATTTCCATCACACAATGTATCCACACTCTCTTAATGATCTAAAAGCCCAACATGATGAAGCCCTCCTCCTCTCAAATCTAACCATGGAACTTCCCCTCAATCTGTAGTTTCAATAAATACTTTCCTCCCATAAACTGTGCCTGGTTTGAAGATTTATCCCAGCAACATGTGACTGACTACAACAGTATTATTACCATATGTTGAAATTTTCACTTCTGTAATTTGAAAATTTTGAGTAGAACCAGTTTTCCAGTCAGTAGCCAAAATTTAATCTTTGACTATATTTCCTTGGGATATCCCTTGGTCATTTCACACTAAAAGAAAATTCTTATTCATGATTATATATGTCTGATTGATGAAATAATATTGCCTGTAAACTATCTCATAAATTCCAGGATTGGAACGACTAACTGGTTTATCAAAGATAATAAACTTTTTTTCAAAAAAATAAAAATAAAAATAAGGATCCCAGGGATAGGGCTCTATCATGTCTAGACAGATCAACCAAACAGAAGATCAGCAGGGATATAACGGAGCTCAATAACACCATTGACCAGCTGGGGATAACAGATATTTACAGAACGTTCCACCCCAAAGACACAGAATATACATTATTCTCAGCAGCACTTGGAACCTTCTCCAAAATTGATCACATGCTAAGTCATAAATCATCCCTAAATAAATTTAGGAAAATAGATGTAGTCCCTTGCATAATATCAGACCATAATACATTAAAGGTAGAAATTAACAATGGAACAGGATTCAGAAAATACACAAAGTACTAGCGCCTGAACAATTTGCTTCTAAAAAATGATTGTGTCACCCAAGAAATAAAACAGGAAATTCAGAATTTCCTAGTAATGATGATGATGACACATCTTATCAGAAAATGTGGGACACAATGAAGGCAGACCTAAGGGGGAAATTCATTGCATAAATGCCTTCATATAAAAGACAAAGAGGTCTCATATCAACCACCTAACTACCCACCTAAGGTCATTGGAACAGATGGAAAAAGCCAACCCTAGGAGCTCAAGACAAAAGGAAATAATTAAAATCAGAGCTGAGATTAATAAATTGGAAATAAAGAAAACGATTAAAAATAGATAAATCAAAGAGTTGGTTCTTTGAAAAAGTTATTAAGATTGACAAACCCCTGGCCAATCTAATCAAACGAAGAACTGAGAAAGCTCAAATCAACAAAATCAGAAAGGACAACAGACCCAGAAGAGATTGGAAGTATCATCAGGTCATACTTCCAAAACCTCTACTCCACAAAATTAGAGAATCTGGAAGAAATGGATAAGTTTTTGGACACCTACAAACTACCAAAGCCTAACTCAGAGAAGATAAAATCACTAAATAAACCTATCACATCCACAGAGATTGAAATCAAAAACCTCCCCAAAAGGAAAAGCCCAGGACCAGATGGTTTCCAAGCTGAATTCTACCAAACCTTCATCATAGAACTGAAACCACACCTTCTGAAGCTTGTCAGGAGCATAGAAAAAGAGGGAAGGCTTCCAAACACCTTCTATGAAGCTACCATTGCCCTAATCCCCAAACCAGGCAAGGATGCAACAAGAAAAGAGAACTACAGACCCATATCTCTGATGAACTTAGATGCAAAAATCTTGAACAAAGTCCTAGCAAACTGGATACAATGCTACATCAAAAATATTATCCACCCTGACTAAGCTGGCTTCATCCCAGGGATGCAGGGATGGTTCAACATATGCAAGTCAATAAATGTAATCCACCACATTAATCAGCTCAACCACAAAAACCACAGGGTCATCTCAATAGATGTGGAGAAGGCCTTTGACAAAATTCAACAAACACCACTTCATGTTCAAAGCTCTGGAAAGAATAGGCATACACGGCCTATACCTCAACATAATAAAGACAATTTACAAAACTTCTAAAGCACAAATCATTCTCAATGGGGAACAACTCAAGGAGTTCCCACTCAATTCAGAAACAAGACAGGTGTGTCCACTCTCACCACTGTTCTTTAACATAGTGCTTGAAGTTCTAGTCTAAGCAATAAGACAGGAGAAGGGCATAAAAGGGATACAAATTGGAAAGGAAGAAATTAAACTATCCCTCTTTGCAGATGATCCTTTATATATCAGACCCACAGAATAGTATCAGTAAACTCTTGAAGGTGATCAATGACTTCAGTAAAGTGGCAGGATACAAAATTAACACACAAAAATCACTGCCTACTGGGAGAGAACAAGCACTTGTGCAATGGAGGAGCCAAAGCCTGGGGGAGGCAATCAACAGCTGTTAATTCGGCCAAGAAATCCACTCAGTGAAGGGGAGTCCTTGACTGGAACTGGGATTTCAGGGTAAATTACATGGGGAACCAAAATCTTGGGACCCCAAAGAGAAATTCACTTTACAAATGATTTACAAAAGGCTACCAACAATAGAATCTAGCCAACTCAGGAAAGTGTATCTCAATTAACCTATACTGATCTCACTCTCCAATGGAGAGTCTATTTGTATTTTTCAGAAGGCTCTGAGAGAGAAGTGGCTCTTCCAACCCTACCAACGAGCCGCAGGCTGATAGCTGTCTTCCTGGCAAGAGATGCGCCACCCCAGACCTACCATGGAGGATCCACATGGAACCCCACAGGCAGTGATGGGATAAGCAAGAGACCTATAACCACAGCCAATCGATCAACCCAGGATGAGCCAGCAAAACAGACACCAACGATTTTAAACACAACCTCAAGCAGAAGTACAGAGGCCCCTAAGGCTTCAACAATAAAGCAGCCTTAATACTCACCTACCATGACTCAGGGAACTGAGCGGAAGAGGGGGCGGAAAGATTGTAAGAGCCATGGTGGGGGAGAATATCCAGAGACATTGCCCACCACAGTAACAACATGCAAAGGGGGGGGTGGAACAGGGTTGACTCCTAGGCTATTTACAACCCCCTACCCCAAGGACTGATCCAGACTGCCCATGGAGGAGGAAATCCAACTGATTGGGGACAGGGAAAGGGGAAATAGGGGAATTGGAGACATCAACACATTATTCCCTTATTAAGTGTATCTAATTATGGACAATAAAAAATTAAATTAAAAAATAAAATAAAAATAAAAAAAGGATCCCAGGGATAGGGCTCAGTGGTTAAAGGTGCTTGCTGGCTTAGGTCCAATTATCCAGTACCACCATGTAAAGCCACATGCACAAAACAGCACATACATCTGGAATTCATTGGCACGAGGTCCATTCACATTCATTCATTCAGCCCTTTATTCATTCTCTCTCTCTGCTTGAAAATAAATTAATAAAAAATATTTTTAAAGGATGCCATGACATGTAAACAGAAGGGGAGGATATTACATGAGGGAGGGAAAGTCAGGGGAAGAAGACTGGGGAGAAAGAAGGGGGATGAGACTCAACTACAACAAATTGCTTTTGAAAATGCCAGAATGAATGATATCTCTGTATGCCAACTGAAAATACGCAAATAGACATTTAAAATTTTTTAAAGGATTCTCTTACCATATTTGATGAAAGTAGCAGTCTCAACTACTCAAGACATAAATGGACTCAAGTCCAAACTATAGACCAAAAGTTTAAAAGCTGGAAAATTTTAACGAGCAGAAAAACATAATAAAATATATGCTTATTTAAAAAATAAACTATAGATACCAACAGAAATAGCAAAAACATAATGTTTTCAGGGAAAAAAATCAAGTCATGCAAGATAGAAAGCAGATGAATATATATATATATACATATATATATATATATATCCTGCAAAACTAAACAATGCCATATGTAGAGAAATAGCTGAATAAAGGTATACAGACAGCAAGAATATATCAGCTTTTTACTTATGATAAAAGAAAATCAGAAAATGCAGGGCTATAGTGTTTCTGAGCAGAGCAGACATAACTGGCCAAAGTCTCATGGACAACTTCAACATTCCATTCTGAAGCTGGATGGGAGCACTCTAATTGTTTTTGTTGCTGCTGTTTGCTTGTTTGTTTTGAGGTAGGGTCTCACTCTAGCCCAGGCTGACCTAGAACTCACTCTGTAGTTCCAGGCTGGTCTCAAATCCAGTGATCGTCCTACCTCTGCCTCTCAAGTGCTGAGATTAAAGGCAAGTGCCACCATGCCTGCCTGGCTCACTCAGATTTGGGGGGGGGGGATTTCATACCTAATGTTTTATATTTTCTGTATATATGAAATACTGATAATGAAAAAGAGGAAGACCATAATAAATTTTAAAGGTAAGAAAAAGTGGTTTCTTACCTGTTATAGAAGCATTTTTTTTTCTTTAACCAGTTTTGAGAGTTAAATATATTTATAGGATGGCCAGAGGCAAATTCCACTGGGTGTCTACCTTGTTGAAAAGGGACTTTTCCCATCAGAGATATATTCTCAAGTACAAATGAGCAATTCTTGGCTATATATATAAAAAGACACATAATTTCCAGTGCTGAGTGCCATTACTTTAGACAAGACATTTATATAATACCTATAATATGCTGTAATCCATCTTTTACATAAATACTAAATCTTTAAAAGGGGTATTAAGGTTACCTATAGATCAAATTACTAACTGTACTGGCCAACAAAGTTCAACCATAAGATCTTAGAGAACATTGTTAGTTCAACCAAACAGTTTATGAAAACTTCAACAGAGCATAACAAAAAAGATATAAATTTTAAATGACATATTAATCTTGTTATTCCAGTGAAAAGTTACGGAAGTTACTTAGAGACTTTCAAATAACCCACAAATTACTTAACCTTAAAAGCAGTATCAGGAACTGCCAATTCAATTCATTCATTTTTCCAATTTGAAAACTGGGAAATAAGAAACTTAAGTGACTTAGGAAAAAACAGGTCTAGAAGAATCTAGTCTCCCAATATGCCAAGGGCGTGCAATGTTTCACGCTGCTCTTCTTACAGATGAGCATCCTCTTCCCTTAATTAATTCTTTCCCTGGCCCCCCAAGGCAGTCTGACATAGTCACACCAAGGAATTAGAAGCAAGGTTTACAGAGCCTTTTCTTGTCTTTCAAATATTGTGAAACTAGAACTCTAAGATTGCTGTGGCTTCTTATCCATTGCCCAATCTAATCTCCTGGATTGTATCCAGAGAGATATGGCCCAAACCCTGCTTAGTTACACACCATTAATCTAAGAGATGATAAATAATTATATATAATAGGCATTATGGTACTCTCCAACTCCAGCCAATTCCAGATTCTCGGATAACCAAACACAGCTTAAAACAAAAGAACAGACTGTGATTTATATAAGAGCTGACCTACTTTTTTCTAGATCCTACCATGTAACATAGGCCTATTTTCAATAATGTCTTAAGTTTAACATATGTATTCAAGTTCTCTTGGTTGTTAAATGGGATAACAAAGAAACTATAAGGATTCATTGTATAATTTATAGCAAAAGAAGCCAGTAATGTTATGCCATAATAATAGTGGTTAGAGGTATTTGGGTATATGCAAATAATCTACTAAATTTCACCTAAAATCATCTTGCAGCCCTAGGAATTATGCACATTTTTCTGAAAATGCAAGGTTTAAAGTATTTGCATGCTGTGTCTGAGTCCTCAGCATAAGTACATTGCCTGCATAAAATAAGCAAGGCCTATCGTGATGGGTTTTGAGAAGTTGGTTCCTTGTCATTCCAAAACTTCAGCTATGGCTCAGATTTTCAAACAAAAGTTACAGGGAGACCACGCTCTATAAGAAGTTGAGTCCAGAACTACCCTAAGAGTATCTGCAAAGGAAGAAATCAAGTGCTATGTGTAGACTCCATAACTCATAATCCCCACATGAATGTGTCTTTGTATTTAAAATATAATTTCAAAATTTGATAGTAGCTGTTTTATTATGCTATTCTTTATTGTTTACTCGTATTATAGTAGCTTTTTTGTTGTTATGAATCTTCTTTGTCAACAGCTAATAAAAGTACAACTACAAGCATATGAAGCCTAATTTCTTTTTATTTATTTATCTTTTAATTTTTATTTATAAAGAAATTATTTTTAGTATTGCATTCTGTGCATAAACTTTGTACAAATGCTATGAACAGAGTACTATCTTTAGATGCTCATAGCCAATTAGTCACTAAGTTGGACTGTGAGAACACACTTTATACCATCACTTTTGCTGTATTTTTCACCTGTAGAAATTCCCATGTGCCATAAACTCTACAATCCATGTAAATAAAGCCCTCTCATAAACTCAATTCCCTCAACTTTTCTTCATCTATCAATAAGCTCTCATATGGTTTCCACATGAACCCCAAACCAGATAACCTAATTATACAAATGCCAGATACCAACACTGCTCCACATTGCCAGGGCCAAAGGTGAGAGGTCAGGTGACAGTGGCCAGAGTGACCAACTCACCTGCAGATGAAACTTGATGAGATAATACAAGCAGCAAGGCATCCTGGTTTTGTTTTGTTTGCTTGTTTTGTTTTTAAAGGAGGGATGTGATAGTATGATTTATCAGACATTTTAGATTAGTGAGCTATTTTATGGCTAATAACTAGCCCATGGCAAGTGCCCATAAAGGATCTATCTCTTTCCCTATATAATGTCATGTAATTTATTGTATTAATCAGAGAGAAAACCAGCAGTACTCTCTCCATCCAGTGAAGAGAGAACCAATCTGGTGGAAATTATATCTTCACCATCTACCCATTGTTGTTGAAGATGAAAAGTGGAAAACAAGAAGGCATGTGAGTCAGACTATAAGTTGAGGACTAACTGAACAACTTAGGAAATCCAAGTTGCAGAAGAAACACAGCTTGGTAATGGTGGAAACACATAAGGAGTCAGTTTAGTCAGTTTTTTATCTCGAGGAGATGAAAAGCCACAGAAGGAAGGTTAGTCAAGGAAGCAGCAGTGATGATTTTGCGCTTTGTTAAGGCCATCCTGGACGCGGGACCCTCTGTTCAGCGTTGCCAATGTGCTCGCTGTGGAGTTAGCAAATGTGATGTTCCTTCAGCAAAGAAGTCCACAGAACGCCAGATGCTCAATGCGCATCTTAAATCACATCAAATCCTGTCTACTTCAGGATGTTTTTCCTGTACCCCTCCCTCCAACTCAGGCCAACAAGTGCTCTCTTCTTACCTTTCTTTTCAGCCATAGCCCATACATCTTTTACTTCCAACCCTGATCTCTCTGCTTCCAGGTTCCAGTCTCACACATATGATTCTACTACGTACTTCTACAGGAATGTTGTACCAGCACCTAAAACACAAGAGATTGAAAACCAAACTAGTCCTGCTCCATCTACAAGACTGTTTTGAGTTCACATTCTCTCAGTCATCCAGGCCTTTTTTCATCCCTTACTTTCCAATTTTCCATTAGTTATTTCTATCTAATATAATTTAGCACCATTCCTATTGCTACCCTCCTAGCTCAAATTCTTCATATTCTGACAAAAACTCTTACACAACTTCTTCATTCACCCTGTGGTTTCTTTTCAAATTCACTTCATCCTATGAATCTTTGGATACTTCAATCTGCAATTTCACACTGATTATGGCCTTTGAAGGAGCAAGAAACTACAATTTCACAGCTCTTTAACACAATCCAAACTCCTTGGCCTAGCGTTGTAAGTCTTCCATGTTCTAAACCAAACTTCCCATCCTTCATCTTCCCATTATTCCTCATTATATATACTAGAACATTCTTTCTATATCGGCCCTCCGTCTTGCCTGGTACATGTTCTATGCTCAAAAAATGCCAGTTCCCTTCCACATGAGTTTACTATAGCCTCCCTCCTCTCTTTCCACACCATTGCAGTTGATAGGAATACTATCATTCTATATATTTGATCTTCACCCAGGAAATTAGAATGTTTGTGGAAAAGCCTGTGAACATCTAGGAAGCAAATAAAAAATAAGGGAAGACAGTGTGGCTGAGCTCCATTGTCAAAGAAGACAGCAGTAGGCAGAGTGTCATAAAGGAGTCAAACATTAAAAACTCAGAATCAATATACCTGAGACAATGAATGCTACATGCATTACCTAGAATCTAGATTCTACAACCTGTCACACAGTAAAGAAATGAATACATATGAAATTAACTAGCATACAAGGTGTCACCCAAGTGATAAGATACAATTAGAAGCAACAATGAAAGTTTCACAAAATACCATCAGACAAGAGGCCTTAAATACTTCAATTTTTATGAGAAAGAGGTCCAGACAGCAGGAATAGCCTATACTCATGAATTCTTGCTCCTTAGACTATTTCTATTTTGAATGTGTCTATCATTTTTTAGGTAATCTTAGTGAATCCTAAAGAGATATTTGAGCTCGGTATTTTATTCAGTTAATTCCTGGAAATATACAGATAATTATCTGCAGAATGGATTAATAGTTATCAGACATGATTTTTATAACTCAGTTGCATGCCAAGCTTATAATTCCTGAGTGTGGCATACATTCAGCCAACCACCACCCCCTCCACACACACACAGGCTTCCTCTATAGGTCCTAGGGTCTCATAAGGATATCACACACCTCTACACACACTGTAACCAAGAGGATGTTGTACATTTTAAAGACTCATCACCCCAAAATATGACTGTAAAATTCAAACTCAGATTATCTAAATGACTGTACTACATAGATAACTCTAGAACTCGATGAGACTTTCAGGAAGATATATATCAACCATGTAGCTCAAACTATGTATCAGGTTCTTCTCAAGAACTTGGAATTGAGGCTCAGTTCTCTAGGCTCTCCTCATGCTTGGAGCCAAGGGACACATGAATACTTGGGCGCTGCTGAGCAGCCGCATTCATCCCAGAGGGAGGGAGGGAGGGAGGGAGGGAGGGAGAGAGAGAGAGAGAGAGAGAGAGAGAGAGAGAGAGAGAGAGAGAGAGAGAGGGAGGGAGGGAGGGAGGGAGGAAAGGACAGAGGGAGAGAGAGAGAGGGAGGGAAGGAGAGAGAGATAGACAGACAGAGACAGAGAGACAGAGAGAGACCAGCCAGCAAAGAGAACAAAAAGAGGGAAAGATGGAGGCAGGGCGACACTAAAGGTAAGGAATATTCCAGGTTTTTAGTCCATGGTCCTAGGCCCTACAAGGTCTGTCTGTCCTCCTTCCTCATTTTCTTTTTACTAAAACTCATTAAAATTTCGTTGTGCTTACAATAGAAACTTAAATGAGGCAATAATCAAACTGTTTGATAAAGTCAATTAATTCATTACTGGTCCACTTTTTCTATGCTTTTTTTAAATCACTTTATTTCTATTTTCTTAAAAGCCACAAATATGATTTCAGAATGCGACTGAGCATATGAACAGAAGCCAGGGACTGCGCTGCACATTTTGAAAGGAAACTGCGTTATGCCCATGAAGGAGAAAATACAGGACGTGCAAGGCAAACCCTTGAGATCTCTGTACAGCAATAAGAAATTGCTGATATAATAGTCAATGAAATGGCTGACTACCCACCTATTCAAAGGTAAATCAATGGTAAATAAAACAGACTGGTAGATGGAATTCAGTCTTCCATGAGCTACAATCCTAAAGTGAAGAATACGACAGTCTAGGGAACTTCATTTGGAATGCTTCCAGGTAACTAGCCACAGCTGTCCCAACCAGAGAAGTCTGGGTTCTCTGTGATGTTATGCATGACCTAGACACAAATACCTAAACCAAATTATCCGATGGTGTTAGGGCTTGAGCTTACTCACAAAGACCAGCCAGACTTTACCTGTGAGAGCACCAGCACTTTCTGCTATTGATGGGAACAAAGTACATAAGCTTAATTTTAAGAAACTCTGTTTAGATATGTGCTATACTTAGCGAGGCAATCCTGAGGCAGATGTGGGCTCCCCACAGCTGTAGCCACACCCATCAGATCTGACTATGAGCAGACCAGTTTAACAATGACAGAAGTTTGAAGTAGTAGGTAGCTCTGCAGGGTTATATAAACAAAAACAGCATGATAGGAACCTGGAGTTAAAAGACATTTACAGAAATAGTGCTCCAAATTAGAACCAAATTCATGAGTCAAGTCCCTAATTGTAATACGTTATGCAAATCAGGATAGAGTAACCAGATTATGATAAACTGTTATTTCTTAAAGTTGGTCTTTCATGATTTAAAAGTGTGTTTGATTAGTAAGTGATAATTGTATTGGAAAAACTGATTAATCTCAACTGACCTAATAGTTTTACCATTTTGAAGTATTGGAACAAGTATCTTTAAAGTTAAAAACAGTGTGCTGATTCAAAATTGAAATGATCTATGTTGTAACCTTGGTAAATGGGCAGTTAAGGCACTGTGCCAAATTCTAAATGCCAAAGAGCTACTTATTTTGATATAAAATATTCAAAATATTCACACAGGGACCTAATAAAAACAACAAGCATATACATATACATATCAACTGAGACTAGTATTTTAAAAACTAGTGTTTAAAACTAGTGTTTAGTCTAAATATAGACTGGGTGTTCAAAATTACTGACAAGAGGCAACAGTAGAGTTGATATTGGTCTTCAAGGGCTGTTTTACCCAAAGTATTAGGTAATATATCTATATTCCCTTCAGTACAATCCACTCTTTTTAAAAGCCCATTGATAAAAATGTGAATTCGGAATCCACTGTGTTTGCCAGGAAGGGCTATATTGAAGCTACTCTCGGGATATCAATCTGTAAAAAGTAAGTCCTCCTTGAAAAACAACATTCAGAAATAAACACCACACTGACATTGCTTAAGTTAGTACTTAGAAACTGCTCATTTAATAAATTTAAGTCACTGCTATTGGTTTTTATCAGCTCTAGAAGCGCCATAGTCCCGAAGATCGTATTATAGATAAGCTTACCCTTTAACATCTCATCACCACCTATGCTGCAGAGGGTGCTTAGCTGTCAGTTAATTGGAGGTTCCTCGTTAGCCGATTGATTAGCCAAAAGGCAGCCGCCTGAAGTCCAAGGAACTCAGCGTTCAGCAGTTCGGAGTTCCAACAAGTTTTGTTACTGGGAAACGTCAGCCTCCCGCGCAAGTGTGCAAGCTCACAATTTCCTTAAACCCTACACTTGCACTAATGACACGCCCTAATATTTTCCACACGATTCAGAGAAGATTCTTTTAACAACCTCATGAAATTCCGATTTCAGAATTGTCACGGAGGTAGTTTTCTCTGGAAATGGCCCGGTTGGGGCCTCAGGTGCGGCGCCCCCCCCCGCCCTCTCCCGGCCGCCGGTTCCCACGCCCCGGTCCCGTTACCCGGAGGTGCGGAGACAGAGCCGGGAGCCGCCGTGACCCCGGCCCCGCGGGAGCCCGTGACCCCGGCCGCGAGAAGGGGAACTCACCCGGCGCTCGCTCGCTCGCTCGCTCGCTCTCTCGGGGGCCGCGGCGGCGGCGGGCGGAGGCCCAGGCCGAGCGGGAGGGGGCGCGGGAGGGTCGTCCGGACGTCCGTGGACAGAGCGCGACCCGCCGCCGTCCGCCCTCCTCCCTCGCGGCTCCCGGAGACTGACGGGCGGACGGGCGGCGGGAGGCATGACGGGAAATTCCTGGGCGCGGGCAGCCGAGTCCAAATATGAGCAAAGCGCTGCAGCGGGGGAGGACCGGCCCGAGGGCGGCGGGGCGCGGGCCGCGGACGGGGCCCCGAGGCCGGCCTGGGCGCCCGCCAGCCGCCGCCCCGGGACCCCCGCATGCACGCCCCGCACGCCCGCCCCGCCCCGGGACCCTCGCCCGCCCCGCCGCCGCCGCCGCCGCCCCGGGACCCCCGCCCGCACGCCCCGGGATCCCCGCACGTTCGCACGCCCCGGACCCCCGCCCTTGCGCCCGGAGAGACGCCGAGGGCACCGCGTCGGGCCGGCGGCAGGTAAAGTACCACCGCCGCGGGTGTGCCAAGGCTTCCCTGGACTGCTGTCTACACGCCATATATGGAGGCAAAGCCGACCCAGCAGCTCAGTGCAGAAGTTTCTCCTCACCTTCACCCTCTCCTCGTCTCCCTCAACACACATGCGCCTTGTATTTATTGATGCTTGTCTCAAGTGCAATTTAGACATTTTTTCAAAACGTGCTACCACGAATGACCAAAATGTCAGGCCCAGATGTTTAATTACATACAGGCTGTGTAGTTTTCTGACTTTTCTTTGGCACCAACTCCATGAGTAATCAAATCCAAACGACCCTTAGCTTTTTCAAGACAATGTAATTATGTCTTAATTACTTTTTTTTTAACTGAAACAACTGGGACAGGACTGGAGATGTAAATTGTTATGTGATTATTTCTGAACATATTCCTAGGCTACGGAAGTGATTAATTGATGTAAAACACTTAAGGGGTCAATGTCAAACAGATTTAGAGGGTGGATTATTCTGACAATGAACTAAAGGGATGATAATTTGTATATCACACTATGTTTGAAAATAAACAAAGTCAGAAACCTTACTTCCAAACACATTTAATTCTGGCAAAGTACTCAGGCCCATAGACCAAAAGTCAATGCATTTGCAAGTGACTGGCCCCAAAACATCTGGTATAAAAAATACTAAAGCTTATGAATTATGCCTGACAAATGGGCAGGTTTCATTTTCATGTACTAACAATGATAATGGGAATAGGAACAAATGACCTAAATAAGTTGTCATATAGCTAAAAAAAAAAAAAGATTTAAAGGGAGGGGGCCAAAGGAAATGGCTCAGTGAGCAAAGTCCCGGTCATGTAAGCACCCATGGAGAAAGCCAGGTGTGGCAGTGTGTGTGATGTCACCTGTAATCCCAGTGTCTGGGAGGCAGTAACAGGCGGATCCCTAGGGCTTGATGACCAGCCAGTGTAGCTGAATTAGTGAGCTCTTGGTTCAGTGGGACACCCTGTCTCAAAAAAAAAAGGTGCAAAATGACTGAAGAAGTCATCCAGCATTGATCCCTGGTCTCCACACATACACACACATATGCACATGCACCCACACATGCCGGTGCCCTCTTACACAATATAAACACACACAAATAAAAGACAATTCAATTAGGTACCTAAAATCTGGATAGCTAGAAGGAAATACTCAGGAAACTTAAGTATTCCCTCCTTTTCCTTTTGCCTTATGTTTAATCTTACATTACATAAGCATCTGTTTGTCTTACTTTCCCAGCAACACCTAGCATACTTCTTTGCCCATAATCTGAATGTTTAAAGCAAAAATAAAATGAACAGGTGTGTAAGTAGCTTGCTATCAGAAAGGGGGGATTATGGGAATTCAGACTTCATTCCAAAATACATATCTACTTTTTGCCATAATTAATCTGACATAAAATTTTTGACATATTTTAAGAGGCATTCCAAAACTGTCTTCACTGGGCTTTTATTTTTTGTGTGTGTGTGTGTGGTTTTAAGTAACTGGTAGGCACTCAGGTTACCTCAAAGAATACGTGTGGAAATAAGACCGGAGGCTTAGCTTGTCAGATTATCCCTTCTGGGCCTGGCATGTGGGTCTTGTACCTTTGATGGTTGGGGAGGAGAAAAGGTGCCATGCTAGGAGTTTTGTAAATTTAACCACTCATATTTTAATCATGCATTTCATGGTGCTTGCCCTGATGTTTCTCATTATAGCCTTAGTGACAATCATTTTAACCTATTAAACAGTTGTTTGGTTTTAAGAAAAAAGGACCCAGTGGAAGTAATGGCTTCCCCTGCTTCCTACGCCATCTCTCCCTACCCCGATGTGTACTGGTTAACATCTGACATGCAGATCTGGATGTAGGAATAGCTGATCTGTGTGGTGTAACTGTTCCTATCGATGTCTCTGAAGTCAGTTGGGAAGAGAAAGTCTGCTCTTGAGCAGTGGAGCCAGCTGGAACATGCCGTGCGCCAGCTCCTCATGAAATTCAGGAGGTGAAGTTGCACAACCACAGCTCTTAGCCTCTCTGCCTGCCTTCCCATTTACTGCCCAGGACCACTGGCCAGTCCTCCTCATATATCTCATAATCAAATGCCCTACAGGGAAGAATCTGATTCTATCACCATTCTGTCATAAACCACTGAGCAAGAGGATTGCCACAAGTTCAAAGCCAAACTGGGCTACATAACAAACCCCTATCTAAAAAAAAAAGTAAAAAGACTGTGGGCTGTGGGCCCTCTCTTTAAATGAGGTTGTGCTTTGTAGGTAATACGGGCATCCAAGCAGGGCTGTCACTAACATAGTATAGTAGGCTCCTTAATAAAATTCCCTCAGCAACTGCACAAAGCTTCCCTCTCAGTATACCCCAAGGAATTGTGTGCCAACAATTGCAGTGGAGAATGGCACATTAAGATTTGATACTGTCCAAAAGCCCTCAGTCAGAACAAGAAACCCTAAGTACTTAAATTCAATGAACTTTTATCAAATGCCATTGTTTTAAGCCAGTTAGTTTAAATCAGTTGGAGAGTAAGAGTAATGCTTTTATGAGATGCAACAGTCTAGAGAAGAATTTCCCAATCTCAAAATTCTATGTTTCTGTCTCACTCCTGGTTAGAACAGTATTTGATGCTGATCTAGGTGTTCCTTTTGCCTCAGTGTGGGAATAGGGCTGAAAATAACTTTTCAACAGCATGTAGGACACAAGTACTGACTAAGGGGAATTTTTATCCCTGATCCTCAAAAAGAATAGCACTGCCATGGCTTCCATGCCCGAGTCACCACATGCCCTAAAGCACCAGGACTCTTCAGCAGAGACAAAGTTAAAGTGGAGATTTTCCTTCTTTTCATGGTGCCATGGTTTGCTTGTATCTTGGATGACACGTGTTATTTTATAGTTGAAGTCTTCTCTTCTGTTGATTCAATCTGGAGAGATTTGAAGTGATTGACATTCTGCCTGATTCCACTAACTTTGGCTATGGATGTGCTACACAAGCAATAATATTTAACAAGGTTTTCAGTGTTGTGGAGAGTTAGATAATCCTCTCTAAACCAGCAAAGCTGCTTGACTTTTGACAAGATTTTAAAATGTAAAGTGATAGATGCAAATTTGACTACTACAAACAGGGAATGTGAGGGAATAAGAATTAACTTTTCCAGCAAGTCAGGCAAATTCTGATGAAAGACTTCATTCTACTTTTCTCCACTCAGCCTCTGTTTTCTCTTCAACTTTTTTTTATTAATAAGTAGAAACTCTGTATATACAAGTCTTGTATTGGTACCACTGTTTTCCTCCTCACTGACCCCACTCCACTAATGGCCAGAATGCTTCATAGTATGGAGGGCTGTGAGTTGTGCTAGCAGCAGTATTTTAGGGGGAGGGAGGGGAGGAACAATGCCTCTGGATTCCCTCACCACCACCATGACTCCACAATCTTTCTGCCCCCTCTTCCACAAAGTTCCCTGAGTCATGGTGGGTGAGTTTTAAGTCTACTTTCATGTTGAGCTCTTAAGAGTCTCTGGGTTTTGACTTTGGAGTGTTTTGAGTCTCCTGGGTGTCTGTCTCCATCACCCTTGCACAGCTTGTCAGATTGCTGTGGAAGCAGCACCTGACTCACCTTGCCATTTCTCTGTGATTTTGCCTGGGGTCTAGATGATGTGTTAGGGGTACAATTGGGTTGTCCACAGTTCTCGCTGCCTTCTGGAGGTCTCCCCCAGTATACTGGCATGGCTACACATCCGCCATCTTGACCGGAACCCTCTTCTTTAACATTTTTATTGAGAATTTTAAGACATGAACATACTGTAATTTGATTGTTCCATTTTGCCCTCTTTTGTCCCCCTTCCTCCACTCACTCATTGAGCACTCTCCTCTTACCAGGGAGTCCTGTTCTAATATCTCACTCTTTTTGTCCTCCATTCCCTATGTCAAAATGTTGATGAGCTCAGAATTGTGCAAGTCTTGTGTGGGGTAACAACCACTGTGAGGTTATGAATGTACTGCTCAGTCCATGTCTGGATGACAGGACACCAAAGTACTCCTTCTGGATCTGTGGTTCTTATATTCTTTCCATCCCCTCCTCTACAATGTTTCCCAAGCCTTGGAAGGTGTCATGGTTTGAACCAGGTGTCCCCCACAAACGAATAAATGTGTTCTGGGTAATCGCTCCTCAGCTGATGGCAGTTTGGAATTAGAACCTCGCTAGAGCTGTGTTGTTGGGGGCGGGCTTATGGGGGTTATAAGCCAGCTTCCCCTAGCCAATATTTGGCACACCTTCCTGCTGCTATTTCCAGTGCTGTGGCAAAGGTGATGTCCACCCCTCTGCTCATGCCATCGTTTTCCCTGCCAGGATGGAGTCTCCCCTCTAGTCCGTAAGCCAAATAAACCCATTCCTCCATAAACCGCTTTTGTTTGGGTTCTTTCTGTGCAGCAACTAGGAAGCTGACCACAACAGAGGGCATGGTAGAGATGTCTTTATAGCCTCTGACTCAGTGTGTACCATTAAAGCCATGGGAAAGTGTGCCTTAGCCTTGATATTCTTGCCTACAAAATGGAACAGAAAGGTTCCAGCACAGCTGGTGCTTAACCTTTAGCCCCCTGCTAGCACATGCTAAGTCCATATTAAGCATCAATTCAACACTAATATTACCAACTTGTATCATAAATCACCAACTTCCAGTTACTACAAAGTCACTCTGCCTTTAAGCCTTATCTGATTTAAATTCCTTGGTCTTAAATTACTCATAGCTTCTCTTCACAGCTCAGTGTCCAGCCTACATTTATATTCAAAATCACTGCTTAAGGAAGTCTATTCATTTTTAGTAATTGTCTTAACACCTTTTCCCAAAATTACTTTTTTTATTTATACTCGAAATAAGTTATTTTTAAAATGTTTTAAATTTCTTAAAATAATCGCATTATAAGGCTACACTCATACTTGAATGATTGTTCAAGCTGTTTTGTGAAAACAACTTGCCATCAAAATACATGCTATTTAAAAAAAAATCTCTCCCCAGCAAAGTAAATTTACTCTTTATATTCATCCATTCAAATGTTTACCATATGCAAAATAGACCTTAAACAAGATGAATTGGAAAAATATTTAGTACGTTACAGTTATAAAAGTTAATAAGAAGAATATGGCAAGGAAGGTTGCTAACTGTTGGAGAAGTAGCATGAAAGCCTGAAGCAAATGTTGAGGGAGGAGCAGCAGCAAGTTCAAAGACAAGCCCAAGACAGAGGCAGGCCTGTTCCGCAAAAGAACCCTCATCCAGAAGGCCAGGTCAGGGAGAAGGGCAGAGTGGGAAAGTATTAGCGATATGTCCTGAAAGGCAATCATATAGGTTCTTAAGGATCATTAGAAGGCTTTCATGGTGAGATGGGACTCTGTCATAGAATTTTAAGCAGAGCAATGACATGATCTGACTAACTTGTTTTGTTTTGTGGTAGAGTTTTGCTCTAGCCCAGGCTGACATGGAACTCACTATGTAGTCTCAGGGTGGCCTCAAGATCATGGCAATCCTCCTACCTCTGCCTCCTGAGTGCTGGGATTAAAGGTGTGCACCCCATGCCCAGCTATGATTTACATTTTAACAAGAACTCTGGCTCCACTGAAAGTAATATACAGACAGGAAAGACCAGAAGGAAATCTCTTGACATATTCATGCTCTCACTTAATGGTGACCTGTAGTAGGAAGAAAGAGGCCAGAGTGGTAAGAATGATAAAACAAATATAATTTGGAAGGAGTGACCCAGTGAATTTGCTGACAGATGAAAGGTGGAATATGATAGTGTTGCGGTCAGCATTCTAGTTGCTGCGCTGAAAGAACCCGAACAAAAGCGGCTTATGGAGGAATGGGTTTATTTGGCTTACGGACTGGAGGGGAGACTCCATCCTGGCAGGGAAAACAATTGCATGAGCAGAGGGGTGGACATCACCTCCACCACAGCACTGCAAACAGTGGCAATAAGGTGTGCCATAAACTGGCTCATAATCCCCATAAACCTGCCCCTGACAACACAGCTCCAGCGAGGTTTTAATTCCTGAACTGCCATCAGCTGAGCATTGATCACTGAAAACACATTCATTCATTTGTGGGGGACACCTGGATCAAACCATGACAGATAGAAACATACCTGTACTCCTTTTTTCTACCTGATTATAGAATTGCCATTTTCTTTGATTAGTTTTTAAACACTGAGGTTAATGTTCAGAGAATTGAAAATAAAAAATCTTAACTATAGAAGAATGTATGGGCTTCAGAAAACATAAAGATGGTATTTAAATCATAAGAAAACCACAAATAACAGCAGATAAAGGAGAAGCCAGCAAAGACCACTAAGATGTAGCTAAAGAAGTAGGGAGAAAATCAGACTTGAAAGGCAAACAAAGCTTTCATTTCACTTTTTAATAGTATACTTGTCTTGTGGGAAAAGGGAAATACCAATAGAAAACACATAAGTGTTATTTTAAAGGAATATAAAATATTAACATGATTGTATGACTATAAATCTACTCTAAAATTTACTCTGAAATATGGCCACTGAAACATATGAGGAATATCATCCCTGGAATATAACTGTCTCTTCCCTCCCATTGTGTAGGCCTGACGGTCAAATATTCAATGTTTATGGTTCGTAAAGAATAGTAGCAGGTCTAACAGGAATAAGTATATCTCTTCAAAGATGGAAGGCAGTATTTGTGAGGCTGAAATATGTACAGGGGATTTTAAACTCTTTGCTTAAGTATTATTGTTGTATAGATATTTCTTCTAAATTGAAACATTTCCTCCTGAAGGGAGAAGGAAGACTTGGAGGAAGAATGAAGACTGTAGAACCATAGAGGCTCAGAAAGCTCATGAAATTTATAAGACTTGGGAAGTTCAGAAAGTTACAAGATCCACAGGGCCCCTCCCCAAATTATATAAGAAATAAATAATCACTGGGAAGAGAGGCTCTTGACAAGCTCAATGCCTTTGTGCATGGAGCTCAATATGGCTTCATTAATGGTGAAGCCTAACCCCATGCTGGGGTGGCATTTTTAGTGGTACAGTTTCCTTTGAGTCACTTTTGCTTCTGTAAGTAACCTCTCTATACTCTTTTAAGTAACCCCAATAAACTCATTAGTTCACCAAGCTAGACTTGGGTGGAATCATTTCTTTGGTCTGGCATCAGTGCCCCATCTTGGGTGAATAATTCATGTCTCCCCAGGAAAAGTCATGCGGTTTGTGCTAGAAGCTAAACTGACATCATGAAAGAGATATTGGGAAGGGGCAGTTGCATGGGTACATGCAACTCAAGCTGATTCATGAGGGTATCTTCAGGGACAATTGAAATATGGCTACCTTTTCCCCTGTAATGTGGAATGGTGTGCCTCCTTGCTGCAATGGCAGTTACATGCTTTCTGCTATGGGTGCTAAGATATGCAACCAAGACTGAGCTCTCTGAGAGTAGAATGTGTTTGAAGAGAATCCAAGAGTTGCCATCTTCCTTTTACAAGGTATGGGATGAATGGAGTCTACCATGTGAATACAGAGATGCCTTCTAAATAACTGATGGACTGGAGTCCCTGAGCATAGCACATGTGTGCCGGAATGGTGAGCAGGCAGTGGTGTCAGTTAAAAGGCCTTTGCTGTGGGCACGAAGACATGTAGCTGAGGCTCAGCTGTCTGTCCAGAAAGAACTTGCCCACACAAGGCATGGATTGCAACAAAAGACATGCAGATTCTGTTCTCCACACTTGCCTCTGATTTGGCAGGAAAATGAACTAAAAGAGATAGTAAGATGGAATAGATGGCTTGACATTTCTTATAGCTAGCAAGAGATAAAGATTAAAGAGTACAAATCATATCTTTCATAGACCCAAAACCTTGGAACCCATAGGAAAAATCCGTTAGGAGGAGGAGGGAGATGTGGAAGTGATAGAAGACACTGTTCCTACATGACCTTTTCTACATAGGAAAGGTGTGGTAGTTTGAATGTCAAGTGTACCCACATGTATTTGTGATTAAGCCTCATACTCAATCCCCAGCTGGTGGTATTTTGGGAGGTGGAGCCGAGATGGATGAGGTGTGGTGCTTGTGGTAGACCCTAGGTTGTCATAGCCCGAGAACTCCTTGCTGGAGCTAGTCTATTGCTGCTACCTCCTAGCTGTTGTGGCAAGATGTGATGCCCAGCCTCAGCTCTGCCATGCCATGATGAAACCCGCATATTATAAGACAAAAAAAAGTTTTCCTTCTGTCAGCTGCTTCTGGTCAGATGTGTTGTCCCCGCAACATAATAGCCCAGATCAGGGGGTATAGCTCAGGGGTAGAGCATCGTGCATAATAGCCCAGATGAGGAAACTCTGCTAATCATGGAATACTCCGCACCTGAACCACTTGAGTTGGGGGAGACTTATAAATAAGAAATGAAAGAGGCCCTCACCGGCTGGCTCACAAGGCTGAGGGGTGGGGGGAATGGGATCACTTGAGTGAGAAATCAGTATCTGATGGAATGGTTCATGTAAGCTGTTAGCGACACTTGATTATTGCGTGCTCAAGTCCACATGAATCTCAGGGACTCGAAGACAATAGAGAATGTCAAGGTATTACTGAAGGAATTGGGCATGTAGGATGTGATGTTTTACGCCCACATCGCCAGGCCTGTGGGACTGTTCACAGGAGAGTTAACTTAATTCAGTAGAGAACTCAAGACTGGAATAGTGGCTTTGCTTGGCACTTTACCGTGATGTGATCTGTGAGATAGGAGAGGCTCTGGCAGATCTGAATTATTTAGACCCCTGTGGAAACTGGGTTCATGAGTTAAGGAAGCTGACAAAAGAAAACCAAGATAGAGACTGAATGGGTCACTCAGAAGCACATATTGCGAGATTTGTGATGAGCTGTGGTTCTTAGAGAAAAATTGACAGCCAGATGTGCTAGTGAGCCTCTGGAAGGTTTCAATACCTAAGTAACAGCTCACCAAAGGAATAAAAGTAACTGACAGAGCACTATGGGTGGAAAAGATTAATCTTATCCTAAGTTTGGGCAGTTATTCCTGCACAGTGTGATGTGTACATTTCTCTCCTAAAAGTATACTTGGGGTATGGAGGTGGTTCACCCAGCCAAAGCCCTTGCAGCAGCCAGGGTGGGTGCTAGAGAAGTGACGGCCACAGCACTAGCCAAAGCAGGTGAAAGTGTAGCCCTGCTGCTCTTGACACCAAGCCCAGCTGAGAAGCATGAGCCAGCCCCACCAAGCCCATCACAGGTGGGAAGATGGATGGAAGCACCCCAGGATAAGGAAACAGGTTCATGGAAAATGACTGTGGATTATGGGAGGCTAAAAGGAGAAATGATGGGATCTTTTCATGCTGTATTTGGACCTTGGTAACATTTTTAAAGTATCCCCTTAGCTACTTAATCTCAAGATCAACTGGCACTTGCTTAAGTGGATAGGAATGGGTTTTCAGGGATACTGTTCACACTCTGTAAAAAAAGGTTTCATTATATAATGCTAACCTTCAGTGTTTTACAGATTTGTAAATGCATCTGGAAGTAAAAACAGCAGTTAGGGCTGGAGAGATGGCTCAGCGGTTAAGGCACTTGCTTCTTGTGCCTAAGGCCCCTGGTTCAATTCCCCAGGATCCACATAAACCAGACCCACAAGGTGGTGGCCCTGATGTGTGTGTTCTCTCTCTCCCTCTCCTTGAAAATGAATAAATAAAATATAAAAAAAACAGCAGTTAAAGATGATGAATGAAGGCAACATACATAAGTGGGAAAAGGTACTACCAGGAACCGTAAGGCTGTTGGGTGAAAATCCCAGTATCGGTTACCTCCCTACAAGTTTTTCACTAGGAGGGCAAAGGGCCACCCACACAATCAAAGCTATTGCCAATGCCGTTGGTAACATGCCAGAACTAGCTGGTAAGTCCCTATTGCTTAAGATACTATGTACTTTCATTTCAGGTCTTGGAGAAATTAGGCTGGCACTGAACTGGAAGTTCCCTCCCTTCTGGCTTGCTTTTGTAGTAATGGAAGATTTCACGTAGGCTGCTAGGGGACAATTGTCACTGTTGGCTTATGGACTCTGTGGTAATTTGAATCAGATGTCCTTTATAGACTCATGTGCTTTGAATGCTTGGTCCCCACCTGATGACGATTTGGAAGGTGGTGCCTTGCTGGAGTAGGTGTGCTATTGGGGGTGTCATAGCTAGCTACCCCTTGCCAGAGCTTAGCTCACTCTCCTACTGCTGTTTTCCACTTTCTGTGGCAGAGTTATGTCCAGGCTCTGCTCATGCCATGTTTTCCCCTACATCATGAAGCTTCTCCTCAAGACTGTAAGCTAAAATAAACTTTCCTCTCATCAGCTGCTTTGACTCAGCAAAGAGAAGGTAACTATAAAAGACACTATATACTACCCTATCAACATACCAGGCAAGATATACCTGATGATATAATAGTACAAGTGCTTAGGGTGCAACCATCTGCTATCCAACTAGATTTAAGACCCATGCCACAGGAGAGAATCTTATGTAGTACTTGATAGGGAAGGCATAGGCCTCAAAGGAGAAGCAGATGTGATGTGTTTATCAAAATGCCATGTAAACTTTGGGTATATGCCCACAGATTATAGCTGCTTTCTCAGTCACACAAGCAAACTTCTTTTGCAATGAGCAGTGGTTACTACTACTGTGGCATATTAGTCTAATGTTTAGCCATAAATAACCAGACATCCATATTACCTCCTCAAAGACGATGGGAACACTGTAGAAAAAGGGTAGGGAAGGGAAGAGTGTTGCTATTTCTTCCACACTGAATTTAAACACTCTCTCTTGGAGAGAGAAGAGACGCATAGACTCTGAAAGCCAACAGAAGCTTAGGGGCTTCAAAAGCACACAAACATACAAGACTTAGGAAGCTCAGAAAGTTACAAGATATACAAGGCCTTTCAGCATTTGTTGGCGGGGGGGGGGGGGCAGGGAGTCTCATGTAGCCCAGGCTGGCTTTGAATTCCCGATCCTCCTGCTTCTGCCTCCTGAGTGCTGTGCTTACAGACATGCACCACCACACCCATCTCCAAGATTATACAAGCAACAAACAAATACGGACCAGAAAAGACTACATATCTTGAAGATGCTTCCATAAGTATCTCATGAAAGTCAAATACTTCCATAAAATTTTGTGCACACACATACACAGAAAATTTAACATACAGAACATGGTGATTGAAAATCACTTTGGGAAGAAGTGAGATTTGCAATGCTTTTTATGTGAAAGAGAAATGCAATTAAAATAACTTCTAAAAAGGTTGAGTGTACCAGCATATGATGTGTCCATACAAAGTTTCTACAAAAAAAAAAAAAAAAGGTTGAGTGTGCAGCAGACAATGGGGACAGGAAAGGGGTGGGGAAGGGGTGTGGGGAATGCTACCCAGGCAAGTGTTCCAAAAACCTGTGCTGCTTGATTACCTGCCTAAGATAAAAGGTGAGACCCTATAGCTGAAGATACCACATGCTGCCAATGCAGAACATCAAGAGATCCAGCTGGAATCTGGAAGGAAGCCAGTTCCCAGGTGGTTAACCTGTGTAGTGCTGGAAAGGGCTACATGAGCTGCTGGGGGAATATGGCCAACAACATTGTTAACAAGCAGGGGACACTGATATATGAGAGCAACCAGCATGACAAGATGTACATACCTGTTCAATAGTGGCACCCAGACTAGGTTGGTAATAATGGCTCTCTGATTGGCTAAGAGATTCGCTCAGTGATAAGGAACCCATAGCTGGAACTAGGAACCAAGTCAGAATCCTATGGAGACCAAAAATCTGGACTCAAACCAAAAGCTACCACTAATCTTGGGCCTAAAAAGAAGCTATATCCATCAAAATCTTTCTTAAATTAACAATGCTCATCCCATTTAAACTATGCTGATCTCATTCTCTACTGGAGAACCTGTTTTCTTTTTCAGAAGGCAGTGAGAACTAAAGACAACCAAAATTTATCAGTAAGACAAGAAATGATAAAAAAAAAAAAGGGCTGGAGAGATGGCTCAGCGGATGGGTACTAGGGGTTCAAACCCAAGCTGACAGGCTTTGCAAGTATGTACTTTTAACCACTGAGCAATCTTTCCAGCCCTGTTCTTTTAAAAAATTATTTATGCGTTCATTTGCTTGAGAGAAACAGTGAGTATGGATGTGCCAGGGCCTCCTGCCACTGCAAATGAACTCCAGACACATAAGCCACTTTGTGTATATAGCTTTCTGTGAATAGTGAATTAAACCCAGGAAGTCAGGCTTTGCAAGTGAGCACCTTTAATGGCTGAGACACCTCTCCAGCCCTGTATTCTAGTCTTTAAAAAAATTGAGAGAAATAGAGTGATTATGGGCAGCTGCTGCAAATGAACTCCAGAAGCATGGGCCTCTTTGTGTATCTGGCTTTTTATGTGAACAATGGGCAATCAAACCCCAGCTGTTCTGCTTTGCAAGTAAGGGCTTTTAACCCCTGAGCCATCTCCCCAACCCCTGTATTCCATTCTTATTTGTTTTAATACTATATTATGCTATCTACAAGAATGTATATTGTGTGAGTGTCCATGCTTAGTTTATGGACCAGTTTCCATTTGAATGAGATTGAATAGGGAACAATGATCAGAAGATCCGGTCAGGTTGCCCATTATCTTCCACCTACACACAGGATAGTCGGGATAATGTGTGAATGATGAGCATTTGTCACCCCCTCCCACACCTCCAAGAAGTCTAGGCTGCCTAAGTCTGAGGCTTTGGTTGGACAGTGTATGGTGTATGTGAGTAAAACAAAGTCCTAGACTATGAGGTCCTTTCAGTGGAGGAGTAAGAGTAGCTGAAAGGTCAAAGATTTGCAGTGGAGATGGGAGCCTGCCCCAGTTCAAACAGTATTCTGGAGAATGACTACCACACAGCTCAGGACCTTAAGAATTTCTTTAGGATGCAAGTGAAAATCCAAAGGCCAGTGGCAGAACTTTAACCTTTTATTAGAATTCCGCCTGGGGCTGGAGAGATGGCTCAGCGGTTAAGGCATTTGCCTCCAGTGCCTAAGGCCCTGGGTTCAATTCCCCAGTAACCACATAAGCCAGACCTACAAGGTGGTGGCCCGGTGCTTACTCGCTCTCTTGCTCGCTCTCTTTCTCTCTCTCTGTATCTCTGCTTGAAAATGAATAAATAAAATATTTTAAAAAAGAAAAAAAAAAAAGAATTCCGCCTGAAATCTGACAGATTTGGCAGGACTTGGATCCTGACTGAACCTGGAAATGAATCTAAAGCCTTCCTCTTTCTGTAACTCCTCAAAGTGCAATGGATGCTTTAAAAATGCTCCTGAGCCTTTAGATCGGGTCAAGTGATTAAGTAGGATTCATGTATGCTCAACTCCCAGAGCAAAAACCAAACAAAACCAATAACCACTTACCTTCCCAAAGGGGCAAAATATGAAATAAAAATAATTCCTCTTGAAAACATATTCCACTACCAGTGATGACAGTTTTAAGAGCAAATACATTAATGAAAATCTGTAACAAAGTTCTAGGGGAGTTTGAAGAGTCTGAGAGGGACAAGATATTTAGGAGAAACAAACCCTGAAAGGCTTATGAAATGTTTTAAGTTAAAGCAAAGCATTAAATAAAACATGAAAAATATCTTCCAAATGGATGACATGGGCTCAGCTAATTTCATGTTGCTTCATATCTGTAAAGAAAACTATGCTGGAAAATATATATAAGAAGTATTAATATTAAAATATGAATGAAAAGCTCTGCACTATTTCCAAATCTGCCTGTAAAGTTCATTTGACCCAACAGCATAACATATTATTTCCTGTTCTTGTCCCATGGGAAGTAACACACCCACTTCAATCTTATTACTTTTTCCTATATCAACATTCATGAGAATCATTTGTGGTGTTTTAATAAATCTAACAGTATCTCTCAATCAGATCCAGGCTTTCTGAAAGTGGGTCCCAAACTTAAAAGTCAGGATTACCTGGGGAGTTTAATAGTATTCTTAGACCTTTCCCAAATACAATATTCAGTTTCTAACATGTGCTTTGGATAATGTGACAATCTGTGGTAGATGGTGGATAGATAATTCTTTTAAAAATTTCAGCTTAGTATACAAAAATAATTTTTCATTTTTTTGCTTTATCACTTAGGCTACCTGGGAACGCATGATATAGCCTAGGCTCATCTCAAATTCCTGATCCTCCTGGACTGTATAAACAGAAGAAAGCTGCCTGAGCACCAGCATTCAATTTTCTGCTCTGCTTCCTCACTACTGACTGAATGTGACTAGCTCCTGCCACCATGCCTTCCGGGCCATGAAGGACTGGATCCTGGAACTGTCAGCTGAAATAAATCCTTCCTTTTCTCAATTACACTGATTTTGTCAAGTATTTTGTCCCAGCAATGAGAAGTTGACTGATACACTAATTATGATAAGCCTTAGGTAATTTATCAGAATATATCTTCAACAGAGCCTGGTGATCCCAACACTTGGAAGGAGAAAGCAGGAGAATAAGGAGTTCAAGCATAACATGTATACAAGAGACCCTATCTCAAAAGACCAAAAAAAAAAAAAAAACTTTAATAATTGTTCCAAATAGGAATTTACTGCATGAATCTAATTCCAGAGTATTATATGCTTTATTATATGGAAATAGTTAACATTTTTCTCAATAACAAGTGTACTTCTGTAAGCATTTTAATTATACATGCAATATTTCTTCTACCAATATCTGCACATAAGGTTCTGTTTTATTTATTTTTAAAAATATTTTTATTTATTTACTTCAAAGCAGAGAGAAGTAGAAAAGAGAGACAGACAGAGAGAATGGGTGTGCTAGGGCCTCTGGCTGCTGCAAACAAACTCCAGGTGCATGCACCACTCTGTGCATATCTGGCTTTACGTGGGTGCTGGGGAGATAAACCGTGGCCATCAAGCTTTGTTAGCAGTGCCTTTAACCACTGAGTCATCGCCCGAGCACAAGACTGTGTTTTATAACAAGTAGTGGGTTTATTTGTTTTGATGTTTTCAAGGTAGGTTCTCACTCCAGTCCAGGCTGACCTGGATTTCACTCTATAGTCCCAGGCTGGCCTCAAATTCATGGTGCTTCTCCTACCACCTGCGCACACCTCCTGAGTGCTGGGATTAAGGATGAACCATCACACCTGACTGTAACTGGTGTTTCAAGCCTTAGGGAAAACCAAGAAAAGATTTTTGTTTTTTGTTCTTTGAGGTAGAGCTCAGAGTGGCCTCAAACTCACAGTGATCCTCCTACCTCTGCCTCCAGAATTCTGGGATTAAAGACATGCCCCACCATACCCATCTTCAGAAAAGCAGTTCTGATTATCCCATGTAATTAAAGCATAGTGAACAGAGAAAATAACTTTATACAAAATTAGAAAGAGTTTAATTTAGATGTAAGACAAAGCAATTTTAAAACACTTATATTTTTAATATATTGAAACAGAAAATTTAAAGGTAAAAAAATGTAGAACTCATAAAATAAATTAGCAGTCTATCAACCAGTGCTTTGAGTTTGAGGCTAGGATTCCAAGACCCACACACCTGCTTCTAGAAACAAGTCTTGATCACGTGACCATGTTGCTCCTCTTGTTTCCACTGCTCTTTGTAGATGTGTGAAATTCATTTTGACTTGCCATTGCATCATCTACTTAGAGGGACAGCAAGGAAAAGTTAATAACAAAGGACAGATCATAGAGAGTCGTCATCAAACTTGACTTTCCCACTGGAATGCACAACTGTTTCACTGCAGTTAAGCCAACACCTTTCTAATGACACTAATGATAACTTTTGAACATTGTCACACTTCAGTTCTGATAACAGCGCTATTAGTTTAGTACTGAGAAAAAATATACATTTTTTTGCCTTTTTGAAGCAAAAGTACTGAACATAAAATAATTTTTAGATACAACTATTGTAGAACAATGAAGTGAATAAATGTTTCAAAGCCAAATAAAAGAGAATAGTTTCAAAAAATAGTTAATAATGAAGAACAAGTTTTGAAAAAAATGGAATATGCCAAAACTTCCCGGCATTCAAAATTATAAACCCAACTGTAATCCCAGTAGGGATAATAGAAAATTGCCCACTTGTAGATCTTTTGCTGTCCACTTTTGGCTAAGTATATGTTATTAGATTCTACTGACTAGAACCCTAGTTAAGAGTTCCTTTGGGAAGGAATTGGGTCCATACTGAGTTACATATATGCTAAGCTTCACCAGATGCTTCCACTGCATCTATTTGAGATGGCTATGTTGTTTCATTTGTTAAACATGAATTATGTTAATTTCCTAATGCAAAACTAATTTTTTACTCCTGGACTCAGATAATCTAACTTATTGATGACGTGTAATTTGTGTTATATACTGCTGGGTTTGTTCATTGATCAATCTGATTTGTTTGGGATGCTGACATCTCCATTCAGTGACACTGAGACTGGTCTGCAGATTTTTCCTTTCTCCTTGGTGCTGGCACCCGCGTTGTGCTAGTCAGGACCTTACCCCTTTCCTACTTGCTGCAATAGGAAAAAATTCAATTGTCAAGATGGCACAAAGTAGCTGACACATTTTCAAAAGTTGCGCTCATGTGTGAACCTGTGCAGAAGGACCCACAATGGAGAACAACAACAATAACAACAAACAAACAAAAAAAAAAAAACACCAAAGAGAGAGGGAGGGAGGAGGGAGGAAGAAAAGTCAAAAGATCTTATTACCAAGCAGTCACATAGATCAGCTTAGAAATAGTGTAAGTGATATTATGTAGTAGACATTTTTAATGATTTTATTTTGTAAACAGTACACTCCCCAAAACTTTGTCAGACTATTTAAATAACTTGGCTGAAGTCACAAGGTCAGTAAGCCTCAAAGCTGAAATGTGAACACTGTTATAACTCCAGAGGCCAAGCTCTTAAACACGCCCTGCATTGTCTCCCTCTCAAAGCAAGAATGGGGTGTTTGGGGAAACTTTTCATATACCTGCTAACCATAACAGCTCATGGATCTGAAGCCAAAATAAACATAGCCCTTTTCCAAAGTGCTGAAATGATAAAACTAAATGTCTGAGCTTAAGCGACTGAAAATATACAAGCAGAACAGACCAATTTTAAAAATGGAGTGAAGACAATTATGAGTCCTCATTAAGGTAAACATTTAAATATGTGATGAATGCACATGGAGAAATGCTTATTAAAACATCTTAGCCAACAAATTGCTCTCTACTGCTAAATTTTGGGATATTTTCTTCCAATTTACTATTCATTCTTGACACAATTTCTCACCTGCAACAATGGATGAAAATATCCATTTTGGAATCAATGATGCCTTAAAATGATGTCATTTACAAAAAATAAACTGTTATTCCCTGCTTTAAGGCCCATTCCTGCCAGGACATTAATGCTTTCTTCTTCCTGGGGAACACAAACAGAGATGCTTGAAATCACATCCTCTTTGCTTGGATGTTTGTGGACAATGCTCGAAGTGGGTCATGAAACTATTAAGAACCAGATTCTTTCTTTCTGTCCCCTCCTAGAAACAAGCCTATTGCTCATTTACCCTGACTCTTGAGACTCACTGTTCCCACTGAATTGCTTAGAATAGCACTTCCCAACCTTTAAAACATTTTATTGGCAAAGAATAGTATGATTATATAACATGCGGTGAAGAAATTTACAGCAGACAGGAGCTCCATCACATGTCCTGCTGCTGTGACCCAGTCATGATACATCAGTTGAGATGTTCTGGTCTCTACTGACATGTTATTAGGATTCTATATAGATTGATGCAGAGGAGACTATTAAATAGAAAAAAGCATCAGGAAACCATCCTCCTGCCCCTTTGGTCCTATAGCCTGCCACAGTATTAAGAGATAGAGAATAGAAAAAAACCCAAAAAGACTTGAATGACTAAAACAGGATTGGAAAAGGGGCCATTACCATAGTATCATAGAAGCATTATAGGAATATTGTGTAAACATTAATAAACACACCAATTAGAAGACATATGAAACGTGAAATTTCTGGTAGGACACAACTTACTTTGTGTGACTCAAGAAGAAATATTTGAATAGAGTCCAACAAGTAAAAAATAATTTTAGTAATCAAAAAACTGCCCACAAAGGCCCTAACCCTGATGGCTTTGCTGGTGAATTCTACCAAACATTTAAATAGTCATGCTGATTTTTCATAGTTGTTCCAAAAGAAATTGAAGACACAATTTTTAACTCATTCCCAGGCCAGTGTTATCCTGATTCCAAAATTAGACTCACAAGAAAACATCAGTTCTATATATCTCTTTTGAGTGTGGAGGCAGAAATATTTTTTAAAAAATACTACCTATAAGAATACAGCAACAAATAAAAAGGATTATACACTATAAGCAGGACATATTTATCCCAGAAATGCAGGGTTGACTTAGCATTTGAAAATCAATCCTTATTATCAAGGACAAAACCCACATCATCTTAATAGACAAAGGAAAAATAAAGTCCAATATACATTCATGATAAAAGCAACTGACTAAAGGTTCAGCTTGATGAAGACAGGTGAGAAAACGCCCTGAGATGCATGAGTACATCCTCACTGCTAAATACTTAATGATCACTGGGACAATCAGGAAGCTTGGGGGAAGGCTAGTAGGACATCTTTAGGTCCAAGGGGCCATGCTCTGAAAGGAGTTTGAAATTCTGGCCTCTTTTGCTTTTGCTCTGCTTCCTGACTCATGAGAAAAGAAATTTGCTCTGTCATTGGTTCCCAGCCACCAGACCAGCTACAGTGGCTCTGGGAACCAGGACCCATGCCTGCCCCAGGGTAAGTCAAACTGTAAGAGAAATCTACAAGCAACAAGAAGCATATTACATGCCAGTGAATCCCAGTAAGACTAACTTGGACTTCTGGAGAAACTTCACAGGCCAAAGAACAGTAGGTAATTATATTCAACAATAAAATCTGCCTACCAAAAATACGATACCTGGCCTTGTCCTTCAAAATTAAAGGAGCGATAAAGATTCTCCCAGAAAATCAAAAGCTAAATGAGTTCCACACTACCAAACCTATCTTATAACATGAAAGCTGAAAGCTTTTCCTCTAAGATCAGGAACACTTTTATTTAACTTTATGTGAGTAATACTAGCCAGAGCAGTTAGACAAGAAAGCAATAGGCACTATAGTTGGAAAGGAAGAAATTAAAGAATTTCTTGGGTATGTAGATTCTGGTCTGGAATCTAGATCTGTCTTATAAGAATGCTAAAGGGCATTATTCAAGCTGAAAGAAAAGGATACCAGCAACACGAATACATACTTAAGTATAAAATACACTGGCAAAAGCACTCAAGGTCAAAACGTGCTAAGACTGCACAGGTGGTAGTAAGTCAATTTAAGACCAATTACTACAAATAATTGCTACAATATAAAAATGGATGTAAAATATGACACCAAGAATATAAAATGTAGTGTAGGGAAATGGGATGACTTTTTGTAATGAAATTAAAGTTATCAGCTTAAATAGTCTGATATATGATAGTTTATAAACCTGTATTGGATACACACACACACACACACACACACACACACACACACACACACACACACACACAAGCAAGAAAAAAAGGGAGAGGGAGGGAATGAGATTGAAAGAAAGGAACAGAGACATGGAGAGTGAATGAGCTGGTAGAGATAAGGGATTCCCAGGCTCCTCTAGTCAAGGTGGTGAGCAGTTGAGATTGGGGAAGACACCTGACATGTCTGGCCTCCTGTGATGGTTAGATTTTGTTGTCAACTTGATCTTTTTAATTATCTTTGGTGAGTCTCTGATGTTTATCACAGGAAGGCAAGCCCCCTCGGCAGGGGTCAGGACGCAAGGAAGTGGAGGGAAGCTGGAAATGAACATCTCTTCCTGGGAGGGCAGTGCAGGAGGGAAATTTCAGAGACGCAGGAAGCCAACAAGTTTGGGATAGGGTTGCAAGACCCTGCTCTAAAGCTATATAAAGGGGAAAGAAATCTCTGTCCCTCCCTCCCTCCCTCCCTGGCTGCTGGTGATTGTTGTACATCTCTTTGTTGGCATTGGAATGAAGCCTCCTCAGCCTTCCCGCCTGGACTAAAGACCAGTGGCTCCCCTGGAAGCCTTTAGGCCTTCAGTGCTGGACTGGGATTGCTAAGGCATCCAGCCACGTGGACTAAGTGGTGACTGGTTCCTTGATTCTCAGGCTTTCAGACTGCTATTGTGGGAATGCCATGAGTTAATCCAATAAATCCCCTTTTTGTTTACTACAATCCATTCTGTTAGTTCTGTTCCTCTAGAGAACCCTGACGAATACACCTCCATAGGCAAGTACACACATATGGACCCACACTATGAATACACACACACACACACACACACACTATATATATATATATATATATATATATGTATATATATACATATATATAACACTCTAAAATGGCTATGCTTGAAAATATAAGGAAATCCATTATTTAGTACAATAAATATGTTAAATGTAAAAATGTAAAAGGATTAAATTCTACAAGACATATTGGCTAAATGGATAGAAATACAGGACCCACTTATATTCCGTCTGTAAGATACTCTACCTTCTGACACACACTGAAATAGGACAGGAAAAGATATTCCATAAAAATTCCATGCAAATAAAAAAAGGAACATATGTAGCAGTACTTATATAAAATTAAGACAAAATCTATGAAATGTCCCACTTTTAGTAATGTACAGATCACCTACAATTTGCACAATAATAAAGTTTCTCATTGATGAAAAACCCAGGATCTGATGGCTTCCCTACTTTTTGTTTAAATAAATTTATTTCTTGGAAACTTGCTATTTAAATTATATAGATTTTGTTCAGTTATGAGAACAATCTTTTTAAAGGATGGTAGATTATTGGTTAACTTGATGGATAGAATAAGAAAGTGTAAAATGTAAAACATCAGGAAACTTATTCAGAGATAGATAAGTTTCTTCATGGAGTCTAAACTGACTAATCCATTAAACACAATCTCCTCAAAAAAAGCATATATATTCTACTGATACATAGGGTTTCCTCACTCAAATAAAGTAGATCAAACTAACCTAGCAGCTATTTGCAATAAACATGAAATCCAATTAGAATATCCCAAGTTCAAGATAAAATACATGCATTTAAATGTGGTCCTTCTGGTTGAAAGTTGGCACAAGATACTAAATCTTCCTCAGAATAGAAAGCACAAACTAAGATTGGGGAGGAATTTCACCTTATGATCTTACTCTCAAATTGTTTAGCACTCCTCCACTTACAAATACACTTGAGACAGTAGATGCAGTTGCAGTTGGAAGAATCCTGAAGCTGTGCTCCCTGGGGTTGGCTTTCTCATAGACCACCTCCATGCAGATTCGGCACACCACGTCCTTACTGTGCTGCACAGTAAAAGAGACACATTCCTTGGTGTAGGACCCATAGCCCATGCACCACAGGAGTCTTCATGCAGATACACACAGTTCTCCCCAGTCATACTCTCCCACTGCAGCATAGGGGCACAACAGCGAAAGTTTCCACTGGGCTTTGCTCCTCGATTCCTCCTAGGTCAGAGCCTTGCTTGAGTGCAGTGCAGGAAGGGGCAGTGCATCCACAGGAAGGCTGCCCAGGAACAAACTCAGTGACATTCACCAGGTCCTCTGATCCAGCTCCTACACTTGGAAAGTTTGGGCTTCTTATTTCCTGACGGCGCAGGTATTCCTTTCAATGAGTGATCTGGCTCCAGATGAGACTTGAAGCAGCAAGGGACAGTAGCTGTCACTTCTTCCTGTTTCAGTGGCTTGCTGTGTTCTTATCTGCAAATACCCTCTTTGAAAATACTTGCACACTACACCATATGGACTGTCAGAGAGGTCATGTGAGAAGTGACAGTTACCTCCTTCCTTACAAACCCCATGCATAAAATAAGTGCAGGTGACCTGTTTAGTCCAGCGGCCTCACCACTGCCACAGCCACCTTCCCCTCCCCCTCACCCCTGCTGATGGAGCAGCACTGTGGGGATAAGGGTGGGGGAAGCCACCACTCCTGCTCCTGATGAATGGTGTGGCTGTTGTTCCAAGTCATAGCCCCCTATTGAGTTTTACCAAACATTTAAGGAACAACTAATCCCAATTTTTCTCAAACAATGAAGATATTGAAGAGTTGGGGAAATTTCTACCAATTTTATATGCCCAGAATTATCCTCATGCCAACGCCAAACAAGGACTCTAGATGAACAAAGATGTGAAAATCCTCAAAAAATAAAAAATTCCAGCAAGCTGAATTCCTCAGCCCATCCACCATTATCAAGTAGAATTGATCCCAAGAATACAAGGATATTTGAATATGCACAGATCTATAAATGTGACACATTAGCAGAAGAACAGAAAGTCCATGATCATATCAATAGATAAAGGGCATTTGACAAAATTTGATAAATCTGAACAAATAAAGTATAGAAGGAATGTATCTCAATACAATAACAGCTACATATGGCAAACTCATTGTTTACACTGTATTTCACACAGAAAAATTTAACTTTTTAGGGAAAAGAAACCATCTGTAGAGTTGATTTCTGAGATATCAATAGTCTCCACACGGTAAAGGGAATCGGTGTTGAACATTTAGCTTGCAAAATTTCTAAGAATTTCACAATCAACTCTCATGAAATAGAAACCAGCGCTAGCAAACTATTGGTCTAGATTAATATCTTTGAGAGAAGGCATCAAGAGAAAAAGTACATCTGGGCTGAAGAGATGGCTTAGTGGTTAAGGCATTTGGCTGCAATGCAGAAGAACCAGAGTTCGATTCCCCAGTGCCCATATAAAGCCAGATGCACAAGAGGGCATATGTGTCTGGAGTTCATTTGCAGTGGATGGAGGCCCTGATGCGCTCTCTCTCTCTCTCTCAAATAAATAAATAAAAATATTTTTTAAAAAAGTACATCTAGAGCATTTTCTTAAGCTCTTGTTTTTCCCCTCAAATGGTTAAGAGTAGGTGTCATTCACAATATGCTCTCAAGTCAGTCCTACAGGTAATCACTCCCACTTGAATCAATAAGGTTTGATCTTAGCCTAAGTTTTAGACAGTAAAACTTTTTCATCTTTTATAAATTTTTGTAGCAATTTTAATAAGATTGGAAGATACAAAATCAAAAATTGCTTGTCAAAAAATATCTTGACCTAGAAACATAAAGAATATATAATTTTTTCAAAGTGTTTTAATTGCTAACTTATGGATGTTTGGGAGACAAAAATATTAAAGCAAATACAATGTAGACCTTTTCGAAGTCAATCCCTTTTGCAGCTGTTGATCCTTTTATCCATGCCCACTTCTCTACCTCTCCTTCCCCATGGCTTCTTGTACCATCTAGCCCTAGTATTCCACCACCACATTCACATTTTTCTCCTCACTACCTTCCCCTTAAAAGCCAGTTTTTCCGTCATGGGCCCCTTTCTTGTTTCCTGGCCTCTACCTATGCATGCTCACTCTCACATAAACACACCTCTTTATGTAATCTTAAAAACCCTCATGGGCTGGAGATGGCTCAGTAGATAATGCACTTATTTTCCTGCAAAGCCTAATGACCCTAGTCCAATTCCCCAGCACCAATGTAAAACCAGATGCACAATGTGGAGCATGCATCTGGAGTTCATTTGCAGTGGCCACAGGCCTTGGCATGCCCATTCTGTCTCCCTCTGCTTGCAAATAAATAAAACAACAACTCTCATGACACTACAGATAGAACTTCTGTATAGTATTTCCTAAGTATATAAGTGTGTGAATGTATAAATCCTGTTATGGAGAAATCAAGGATCTACTTTTTCCAACATGATTACTTCTACTTCCTGCTAAGATGTTGTTGCAGAAATCAGATTTACCCTCTTGTCTGAAATAACAAAAACTAGACAAAATAATTAAACTGGTTTTCAAGACAACAAAGTTGAGTAAGTCCTGAGAAACAGCAGGCATATGGGTAAGATCTCTGTCTCAACTTAGTGAACTGTGAGCACTTTTAGGCCATGTGGCAAGAAGGGAAAAATACAGGCAGTGCCTGAGTTAAGAGTTGACAGCCTGTAGCGATCACAGCAGCTATAGTTCACAGATCAAAAATGCCCCAAATGAGAAAGCAAAAGAGAACATCCAAGATTTAAAAAGGATTCTCTAGCCAGATATGGTGACACACACCTTAAATCCCAGCATTTGAGAGGCAGAGGTAGGAGTTCAAGGGCAGCCTGGGCTAGAGTGAGTCCCTACTCAAAAAAAAAAAAAAAAAGAAAGAAAGAAAGAAAGAAAGAAAGAAAGAAAAAGAAAAATGAAAAAGGATTCTCTCAAGTTTGTAACAGGGTACAGACAGATCAATGTATTTGTGAAGAAATTATCAACTGGAACAATCAGTAGAAAGGATTAGCAGTTAAGAGACTAGGGGGCTGGGGAGATGGCTCATTAAAGGTGCTTGCTTGCAAAGCCTGATGGCCCAAGTTTAATCCCCAGTACCCACATAAAGCCAGATGCACAAGGTAGCACATGAGTCTGGAGTTTGTTTGCAGTGGCAGGAGGCCCTGGCACATCCTTAAACACACACACACACACACACACTCCCTCTAAATAAAAATTAACAAAAAATTTAAAAAGAGTAAGAACGCCTGCCAATAGTAACACAAAAGAATTTGTCTTAGAGTATAGTGACAAATGTCTATAATTCTAGTATTCCCTGGGTAAATGCATGAGGATTGCAAGTTCAAGGCCAGACTGTAATATATAGTAAGTTCCAGACTACCCTGAGTTACATAGTAAGACCTTGTGTCAGATAATTTTCAAAATGTGATTTCTGAGTTGATTCAATAAACATATATAATAATGAGTTTAAGTAAAACATCATTCTGGTCCCTAAAAAGTGAGTAACACAAATATGACTTAAATTTATGAGATTTATACTGCAGAAAGAAAACCAGTATTAAATATAATTTACTTCCAAGTAATAAAACTACCTTAAAAATAAAACAGTAATTTAAGAGAGCCTAGAGAAATGTTTTGTGAAGAGACACAAGCTAAAGTTGGAAAAGGAAAGAGGAGGTCATGTGACCATGGAGGTTCAAAGAAGTGTTCCAGGAGTCAGCCGGTATGAAGACACAAAGTAGGAAGAATACTGGAAGGACACACAGAAGAAAGATGGGAGAAATATCAGTTAAGGCTGAATGGAACAGCAGTTAGGTATGGATAAGAAAGGCAAGTTCAGGCTGGAGCCCAGGGGGCTGGTGGGACTGAACTTTACTAAAGGTTAGTCAAGATCGACATTGCCCAATGTAGCCACCAGCTGCATGTGACTATTAGCTACTTTACATTTGGCTAATACATCTGAAGAACTCTAGTTTGACTTGTTTTTGAATTAAACAACCTATTTCAGTTATGATGGAGACTATTTCAACTACAGATTATATCTAAATATAGATTGGTATTTCTAATTTGGTTTTCTTCTATAGGACATGGTTTGAGGAGGAGCAAGAGGGGTTCTCTTTGAGAGCTTCTCTAGTACAAAATAACTTTATAATGCTCAGTTATCTGTGATTCTCCAATATTGATTAGACACTTCCCTGATTTATAGAAAATGAGATGCTAGGTAAATTGCAAAACCTGTGACCTGGGTGTTTCATAGGCATCTCAAACTCAAAATATCAAAAACTGGCTTATCATCTTCCTACCCAGGTTTCACATGACCTAAATATTAGGAATTTAGACTTCTCACACTAGAATTTAGATTTCCCACACTAGAAAATAAAGATAGCAGGTTCTCCCTCATCAATCAATATCCAATCAATCATCAAATCTTTCCCGTTTCACCCGATTCTTTAATTTCCTTCTCTACATTTTTACCCCAATAAATCCTCAATTTTGTAATTGAACTCTATTTAATTGCCAATTCCCAAACTTTTTAAGCTCCAAATATACATAGATTTTCACTGCATGACTATTACCTATCATCTCTCTTGCCTATTTCTGTTTATTGCCATAAACAAGTGATTCACAAATAAATGTATACATATTGGGGGAGGTTCTAACCAATCTGTTTTTTTTTCTGTCTTCTCTATGCCTAAATTGCCATCTTTCCAATTTCAGAAGAGTATGCAAGTCTTTGTCTACTCATGGAAGAAAAAGTAAATCAAAGCACACAGGCCTTGTTGGTTTTAAGATCCAAGAACCAACAAAATTAGTCTATTTTGCTGTCCTTAATAGAGGTCGGTAGGTCTTAAGTACCTGCTCTGAAGCATCCTTCTTAAGACTGGCTGCCACACTACTTAAGTTAGCTTGCTTCCAGGAGCCATCTGGAAGAAGTGCCTCACCAACACAGGCCTAGGAGAAAAGGTTGAAGGAGCCATGTAGGTGACTTAATAATAACCTAATGGCACTAAAAGCAGAGAGTAAAAAAATTAAAGTAACTCGTACTAAAGAAAATGTCTTGGGCTCCCGATATATCAAAATGCCGTTCACTTAGAAATCACAACTTGTCATGCAAACTGTGAATACTAGAAGGAAAATGTAAGAAGTCCAATAACAGGCTTTGACATTCACAGCTTATTCAAGAATCTACACACCAAAGAATATGAATATGGACTTTATGACACAGGTTCCACACATTAACTTTTATGATCTCATCACAAGAACAGCAGTTCTCCCATGAAAGCTCAAGGGAAGGACTCATCATTATATACTCATTAAGAAGTGCTTAACAGATGCTGAATTCAATTAAAATGTGGCTTAGCTGTTACCTCACCGGTCCTGGTGTCTTCTCTATTAAAATGCACACAGTGCTTCTCTGTGTCTCAGAATTCTACTTTCCCAAAGTCTTTGATCTTAGTTGTCCTACAGTCTTCCTCTCGACTATGACCACAGTCATAATAGGCTATGTGGTTTTCATCTTTGTAACCCCAACACATACATGTGAACATTTGTCAGCAGTCCATAAGTCTATCATATCTTTCCACTTGATTACAACATCAAGAAAAGGTATTCAAAGTAGCTAAAGAACTACTTGTGATTGGCTAATGATTTGAAGCCATAATGTATAAAATTACTTCTTTCGAGAAAGTTTCTTTGTAAAAGTGTCTAGCTAACGTAAAGAGCTTAGTGATATAGTTTATACATTCCTGCCACAAAATTGAAGTTCAAACAAGATATTTCCACTAAGAAAAGAAAGATGCTAAAAAACAGACACTCAAAACCAACTTTGGACCTTGGCAAGGTGGCTCAGGTTTATAACTTCAGCCCTTGAAAGCTCGGGGGGGGGGGGGGGGGGGGGAGATAAATTCCAGACCAGCCTAGGCTAGAGCATGACCCTATGACCCTTCTCTCAAAAAGCCACCACTAAAAACAACAACAACAAAAAATTCAATTTAGGGTCTTCATCTTTATAAACACACATATATTCATAACCAAATAAGAGATTTAAAATAATAAACACCTACTTTTCACTGGTAAGAAGAAATAAAGACACAGGGCACTTCAAAAGTTTCTTAAAAGCAAAGAAGTATTTTTTAAAAACCTAATAAACTTTTAATTTGAATGATTTTCTTCTTTCTTAAACAGGACAAGTAACATTACATCAAACTTCAGAACTTCTCGAATATCTAACTATTACACACATTCCCATTTGTCTTGTAGGGAAGAATTTGAGTTGGCTTAACAGTTCCAGGTGAAATAAGCTGCATAATAGTATATATTACAATAATAAATGTACAATGTTTACATGAAGTAGGTTCTAGAAGCAAGAAAAAGATGCATGTGCATCCAAAGGTGACCTGTTAAAATGCCTTAACTACTGTTTACATTCATTCTTGCAACAGGTTACAAGATGGGGTCACTAATCTCAGATAAATCACTATGATGCACATAAAATACAGAAAGATTGGTTACTTTATATATTATATATGTATATTTTCACACGTTAGCATCTGAGGCATAGACTGAGAATTTAAAATTTATTCTCTTCAGATAACAAATCATTTTTTATTCTTCATAAACATGGTGCCCACAAAAGCACATAGGTAAGGCACAATAGGGTTTTCCGTTACAGATTAGTGTGCATCATGTTTACTTAACCAGAAAACGTGCATTATCTGTGCAAGTTCATGCTGCAAACCCAATACATATACGACAAAAGGAAACTATTTGAAACAGAATCAAAATTGGTATAATTCCAGCTGCTTAACATATTCATTTGGACTGACAATGATATATGCAACAAGTTATTTTTCAAAATACCAATTTTTAGGTTACAATAAACCTTGTTCAGCAAGTATTTTAATCAGAAATCATAAACAGTAATAAAGGAACTTTACAGAAACAAATTAAATACTGAGGCACAAACCAATGGTCACTCGTGCATTTACTAATATTGCAAACTTTCATGACCCAAAATTCCAAGTAAAATTTGTGTAATACATTTTGCTGCAACAATGTGCCCTGCTTTCTACTTGACATATAACAGAGGCACTGACATGTCATTAAATTACAGATTGGGAAATGACTTAATCCCAGTAGTACTGTGTCACAGCCCTGCGAGTTATAATATATACAGCTTTTCACAAAATAGTTTTCAGTATCTGCCAATTGCTTCTTTATTGCTCACATAAATTGAACCCATTACGACTGATGTCAGACCTTTCACACAAAATCATACTCAAGCATTTTTATATAAAATCTATAAAAGGTATTTTAAATTTGTATCTAATACTTCCAGGTGTTTGGCTGTCTGATAATCTATCTCAGTACAGCCATATGCATATGTGTGTGTGTATATATATATATACACACACACACATATACACACAAATATACACATATATGTATACACACCAAGTATGAATAAAATAGAAAGCTTATTTTACTGCTTAAGCAGACATTCTCACGAAACAAGACTTTCACTACCATCAGCATTTATACATATATACAAAAGCCAGTTTAAGTACATATACATCCACTTACACATATAGGTAACCATTAAAACCAAATAAATTTTCCCATATTCCAGCTGTAGCAAAGGAATCTCTTACAAGCACTAGAAACCTAAGGTTAAACTGGGAAATTAACAGTTTTACCACAGCCTGTAAGGAACTAGGCAGGTGACTGTATACAAAAATTCACATTAATTCACATAAAATTATGGAAGTACAAGAAACCTTTTCACCATGCTTTTGTGTGGTTATCTAAACACTTCTTGGTGCAAATATATAACCACCATTATCTGAAAATGCTTAATAAAATCAGTGTTCCTCATGCAAAACTGTAAATGTATTGGCTTAACTGAGCTCCAAACACTGAGTGAAACACTTACTCTACCTACTCAGCACTGCTGCCTCACTGCTAAATCCCTTTGGAACCTGAAGGTTTCTGGAACTTTCAAACAGAGCTGTATTCCACAATAAAAATATTACATACAAAAAGCACTTAAAAGGAAGACGGGAAGCCAAACGGGACTTTTCCTATTTAAATAACAGTCCTAGAAGAGAAGAAAGTCTTCAGGAACCTCCTTGAGAATTGGCTAAGCCAGTCCGAAGGCGAAGATGAGACATAGAGTTCATGTGTTTATTTGACGGCTTCAAGGGAGTGTTGCAAGTAAGAGCCTGGGGAAAGCGATGGTGGTATCTATCTAGTCGTAAATATTTTACTGTAACCAATTTCCCTGTTGTAAGATAAAAATAGTATTTTAAATCGGTAACTGCATAAAATTAACCATATTAATATAAAATAAACTGAAATTAGCATTCAAAAGTGCTGACACAAAATTCTTCCAAGTTAAAATGTGGGTATATTTCAAAACTAAACTAGCCTTTCAAAATCTTTGTAATACTCAAAATTTCTTACCATCAAACCAAGAGCCATGCAATGCCTTAAAAGCCTTTCCAGCATATTCTGGTGACAGACATTTAACATATACACAACCCTGTGACACATGAAGAAGAAAGAAAAAGAGAAGTCTTAGTTTAAGAGCAACAAATCCAAAATGTGGAATTCAATACTAGAAGTTACTTTACCTCTCGTGAATTTTTGTCTACTGCAATGTGAACAATGCCATCATTATCACTGCATTTTTCTAAAATTGCTTCTTGAATGGCCAAATGCCACTGATCCCCAATTTCCCTAAAAATTAAGAGAAACTAAAATCAAAAGCTATATTCCTACTCAGTATTCTCTTATATCACAGAACAAATAGGTTATCATTTAATGTCTGTAAGTACTTACAAGATGTTTTGATTTTCTTTCTGGACTAGTCTTGTCAAAGTTGCATTAAATGAATAGTGTTTTCTTTATTTTTAAAGACATTTTCAAACTGTCAACCTTAGGAAATTTCTTAGTAAATGTTACATATTCTGAGCTTCTCTTTTCCAAAACAAAGAAAAATATTTTGCACTCACTATTAATGAGAGCTCTAAGATTTTCTGCTAGAGTATATATGCACATTTGACTTACCCCTAAGTCACACAGGGTAGGAAGAGCAACTTCACTTTAAATTATAAATCTATGTCTAATATAATAGAATATTTGGCTAGCACTGATAAATGGTAAAACAAGCTGTAAGACTCTATGATATCACCACACTAATTGTTTATATTTCTGTGAAACAGAAGTGTGTGTACTAAAAATGGCTTTCCGTATTTCCAATTTGGGTGTCACTAGAATTTCATCATAAAAAGTGGACTACCAGATAGTATCTAGAAGCATTCTACATATGATATAATTTCTACTGTTTGTATTAAAGAAAAAGAACACTAGCATTTGATTTATCATACCAGTGGAAAGCTAAGCAGTACCCTCTACACAGTTTATTTTAAAAACTATTATAGCTTTCAAGTGAAATATCATGGATTCTAAGGGAGTAAGTTTTCATTGTACATTCTCTGGATATGTGTGTTGTGGCGCATAATCAGGAAAGTTCCCAAATATTACACTGACAAATATAGAACCATATAGAGAATTTGTGTACATCTTTGTAGGGATATTTTAATGACTGGGAATTTTCAAAAAGCAAATACACATATGTATGTGTCAATATATATATAGCCTACTGAGTCATGGTAAAATGAATTATACATTTAATAAAGGATATTATATTATTAATTTGTCTCAAGCATGTATCTGTTATGAGGATGCACAGTAATACAAAGATTTATGAAAGTTTTCTAAACCCTTGTATTTGTGTCTTTATGTCAAACCTTTGCTTGGAATTTAACAAGACAAAATTAACATTTCTATAGTTAGACATTTAGAGAAAAAATTTTAATTATGCACACAATGTTTTATAAATATGCATTTATGACCAAATATTCACAATAAATATTATGTATATGCCTTATCATAATACTTACATAACTGGGTCAAACATATTTCGAATCTTTAAGCACGGTGTCAAACTATTTGGTGGTGAATTTCTTCTATCTAAATGAAATGCTAAAAAAAAAAATTAGTCTTATTACTTGTCAATGTTCAATTTTGTGGAAAAGTAATTAGTCATTTAGTTCATTCAAAACATTCACTGTGTTCTTTTATTATGTGCCACCCCTGTGTAAGATGTTCAAGTGAATTAAGATTTCTCCAGACTTATAATGGAAGAAGCAGATGACGAGTGTCATCTCAAATAAATCCTAAACAAGAGGAAAGCTACAAAAATAACATCACCTCATCTGAGAATATCAAGTAAGATTTTCACCGAGATTAAAGGTATTGAAGATTAAATTAAAATTAGGTGGGTGAACACATACACAGTCCCTGTGATAAGAAGGAACATGAACTACTGAAGCAACTAAAAGCCAGACAGTATGACATAGAAAGAAAAATCTAGACAGGGAGATGCCTGAATATTCAGAACCCTATAGACCACATTATGAAATTCCAACACTGTCTTAGGAGTAACGGAAAGCCACATATGTGTTTACAAGGTGAGTAATCATATGACAAACTCTAGCATTAAAACTTAAAATTTTAAAAAACAATCATGCAGAAAACCAATCAAGGCAATACAAAAGTTAATGTAAAACCAGTAAGAAAGTTACTAGTTTTCAAAGAGGGAGATGACAGTGATGCTGGTGAGACAGGTCCAAAATGTCAGCGCACATGGACAGACATATCAAGGAGTAGCTCTGAACAAGGATAAGGGACAGCTTAAGGATGACTCTCAGGTTTATGACAGAACCAACTGAGAAATTATTATCACTAACTAAACTAGAAACATTTGGAGTGATCACTTTGGGAAGAGATGATACTGAGTTTGCATCTGTGTTTGAGTTGTATGTTTACCTTCTATAAAATGGATGAGTTTTGCCCGGCGTGGTGGCGCATGCCTTTAATCCCAGCACTCGGGAGGCAGAGGTAGGAGGATTGCCGTGAGTTCGAGGCCAGCCTGAGACTACATAGTGAATTCTAGGTCAGCCTGGACTAGAGCGAGACCCTACCTCGAAAAACCAAAAAAAAGAAAAAAAAAAAAAAGGATGAGTTAGCTGGGTACAAAAATCTGAAAATAGAAAATAAGAAAGTGCAAGATACAAATTTGTGATTTAACATCTATAAATGAAGTCATGACAGAAAGTTGATTAATGAGAACAAAAGAATGAGAAGATGGCCTTGAGAATCTTCAACACCTAGAAACCAAATAAAAGGAAAAAAGAAGGGGGGAAGACCTGAAGTATCGGGGAGGGGGGAGTCCACTGCCAAAAATAAAAAAAAAAATAAAAATAAAGCCACTTCCAAAACCTAAAGAGAAAGACTGAAGGGCCCAATTACAAAACCATGGTTAAGACTCATGTAAAAATGCAAAACAAGGAACTGTTTCTAGTTTCATAGGATCCTTCTGTATGTACCTTTCCAAAGAAAGAATGCATTTTAGTGTTTGGCAACAGTAAAGCATCATTTTTATGCCATGAATGTCTATTACTCAGGCTCCATTTTTTAAAAAAATTTTTGGCTTGTGTATGTGTGATATGCATGTGTGCATGTGTGTGGGGATGCTTTTGCACGTATCCTCAGTCACTCTCTATCTGACCCTGAACTTAGAAGTCACCAATTTGGCTCCAATCACTAACCAATAAGCCCAAGGGAACTTCTTGTCTATGGCTCCCTCCCTAGTGCTGAGATACAAGAAAACGAAACCATGACCAGGTGGCATTTCTATGTGGATGCTGAGGATCTGAACTCAGGTTCTCTTGCTTGTACAGCAAGCATTTTACTCACTGAGTCAGCCCTCCAGCCTCTCTAATCAAGCTTATTGAAAGTGAAGATTGTTTAGGGGGAAAGGGGGAAATAACTGATTGTTTATATTACAATTCCAAAACAACTTACCCTTTTCTATGAACCTGTGTTTAGCAAATATTAATAAACATGATTTGGAGGAGAAACTTTCCATTCATACTTTTCTTATATATTGTTTGCTTTCCCGTGTAGTACAGGGCTGGGCACATAAAGCAACCCAATACTCCCTATACACATGCATTCACTCACGCTACATCTCTTCTAAAACTATGTGGACATTAAAAAAACAAATGGAAAGATACCTAAAAAAGATATTTGGAAGGGGATATGCAGGTGGAAGGGTCTTAGTGACAAAGAGGAAGGAGGCAAGCACAAACTGGCTAGTTAGTTAAAAAGTCATGGTTCCAGTTACATATTTAATGCATAAATTGTATGTCTATTTTATACCCATTACATTAATTCTATGTCATATTTGCACAAAAAGAATATAGTCACAGGCTGGGGATATATAGCTCAGGGGGACACCACCTGCCTAGCAAGCACAAGGTTCATGGTTCAATTCGCAATACTATAAAATGAAAAAAGAAGTTAAAGAAAAAGAATATAGTTAAATCTATAATACTAAATTGCTTTGTTAAATGAAAAAAAGGCATTTGTTTATTAAGACAAACCTCTCATTTGCATTAGCTTTTATAAAGAAGCAAACATTGACTCTTTGTATGGAATAGAACTGCAAAGAAACACAATCCCTTCACATATTTGAATTATGCTGTTTCACTTAAACACATTTTGAAAAGGAAAAAAATCATTTCTGATGTTTTTTGTTTAGAAACACACACCTTGACCTTGCCATACTTTAGAAGGTATAACTAATATTTTATCACAGGATGCAGAAGGCTGGATCCACCGCCAGACTAGAAAATCCACGCCACCTATTCTCCGTGTTTCCGTGCGCACTCTAGACTCATTAGCAGCAAGGAAGTCAATAGCTCGGTCCCACACTTTCTTCATTTTTTTCCTATTATGTGAATAAAATGACAAATTTACTAACATATTGACCTGTCATCTGTTTGAAATGTTACTATTTATCCAACTGCCCATCCTTAGCACTCCTCCAGAGTTTGTTTACAAGACTAAGAGAGCACTTTACCTCAAACCTCCTGATTCCCACTCTCCAGAGGTGAGGCGTGAGCATTTGTTTATTTACTTTTTATTTAATTTACACTGGGGATGATCATGTGCTGTTAGGGTTAATAATGCCACTTGAGATATGGCATCATCTTTCATTTTCAAATTTCAAAAAGTATGTCTTGGTTTTTACTTAAGAAGTTTCAGTGATCATAAAATAGTATCTAACATTAGTAAACAACTGCTATTATCTGTTTTTATTTCTTAGTAGGGTGAAATTAAAGGAAAAGAAGACTAATGAAAAGTTATTTTAAAAAATACAGAAATGAGAATGATTTAGAAATCCAAGGGTCTATGTGCCATTAAAAATCTGGAGGCAAATATAAAGTATTTTAGAAAGTGGAGTATAAAGTATTTTTAAAAACATACAGTAAATCATGTCTAGATGAGTAGAGTACCAACTCTAAATATAACTCAAGAACACAGTAGGCACCTACATTGATTTACTTAACTCACAATGCTCTGAACATACCTGTCATGAGGCTGTATTAGGGAATCTCGCACATGTGGAATAGGCATGTAAGGTTGTAAATCTTTGTTTTCCTGGCAAGCTTCATTATGACTTCGTAAAACATCTGAAAATAAATCAAACAACTTTATATACAAACCAATTACTAAAGATTATATTGTGGCATTATCATTTAATAACTGTTTTAGAAAGTTTCAAGTAGTGTTTACTAATACAATACCTATAATCTTTACCACCATGTCATACATTTGTCTTGTTTCCTCCTCTTCCTTAGTCCATCGATATTTCATATAACGCAGAACAACACAAACCATCACTACACCTGCAATATTCACATATTAGGTTATTTAAAAGTGTGGCCAGTGACAGTAACACTGTAGACAGTTTCTACAATGATTATCTCAAGTGCCCTAATTGAATACAGAAGTTTGAAATCGCTTTTTAATAAAACTACATAAAGAATTAGTATGAAGCATTTTCTAGTTTTACCTCTAAACATTTCTTCCATTAATTTTCATAAATGTATTTAAAAATAATTTGTTTATTTCATTTTTCATTTAAAAATAAACTAGCAAACTGGTGTGCTTTTTTAAACAATTCTACTTCCTTAGTGGATTTACACATATATACTATTAAATACACTTCTTTTTGTGACATTTTTATGACAAAAATTTTCATTCTATAGCTAATTATTTTCTAAGCTCTCTTCCAGAAGAGACATCATAAAAAGAACCCTCAACTTTCCCAATATGGTTTAAATATGCAATGTCCCCTACAGGCTCATGTGTTAAAGCCTGGTTTTCTAGCTGGTGACAGTAGTTTGAGAAGTTCTGGAAACTTTAGGAAGCAGGTCTAGCTGGGAGAAGGTCACTGGGGGCAGGTCTTTAAGATACATTGCCCCTGGTCCCTCCCTTTCTCCCCTCTCTCATTCCTGGCTGCCATGACTGTGAGCTATTCTGCGCTGACATACCCTCCATGCCATGATGTACTAACAACTCTGAAACTGGGAGCCAAAGTAAATCTTTCCTGCTTTAAGCAAGAGTTTGGCTGTAGCTACTCTGAGATTACTAAATACATTTATTAGTGAAGACTTTTAAATGTGACTTACACAATATATACCACAGAAATATGTAATTCTCAGCTCTGGTATTCAGTGAAATACATGAAATACCTTTCTTACTTACCTAAGCATAACAACAATAGCCTATGGATTACAGTAATGAAAGCACGTCGAAAACGACACCAAAAAGACATCTGTGGTCTTGTGGACTGTAAAAACTGCACATCAGTGATATTTGTCAGTTCTTCCTCAGGTCCATGACCAACACACCTATTTAAAAATATTAAAGGTAAAAATTAAAATAAAAAATACTTTTTATAAAAAATGGTCAAAATAAAAATAAAATTCTTTACCTTATCCCAACATCTTTCCCATTTTTTAAAATCCACAGTAATGAAGAATTAAATACATCTTCATACTCAGGACCTAAATCCTACCAAGAAAAATAAAGAACAAAAACCATTAAATAATCAAAATTCAACTGACTCTGTAGTAACCTCTGTATAACATATTCTGTATTTTTATTTTAAGCAAATAATGAAACAATGAAAATTTTGATTCAGTATAGAAAAATAAGAGAAAAAGAAATGAAAGATACAATTTTCTCATTATTACAATACAGCCACTGGTAACAGTTTGTGATGCATTCTTTCTGGCTTTATATTACATTTAAAGAATTGGGAGTTGTTTCTTAAGTTTGTTTTTAAATGTCAATGTGATGGGTGAATTAATTACATTTTAAAGAAGGAATAGGATTTTCAGAAGAGCAAATGGCGAATGATTCAGAGATTTGGATGTTTCATTTCCTCAACAAGTGAATGAAACATACAGGTCTGGGATTAAAAACATGAGGTATGACACCTAGCCAACCAACTGATTCTTGAAGTTATAGAATCATACACAGGTAAGTTTCAAAGATTAAGCTAGAGCAAAGGACTATGAAACAGACATAAAAAGTCATGGCATGGTTTCAAATTCTAAATTGCCAACTATTTGTTAAATCTATTTGTAGAGGCTTAATGTAGTATAAAGACAGTATCTGAATAGATAATTAAAATATTTTTTGTTTTAACTACATAACCCTGTGAGGCTGGGTTTTCTTGATGTGCTAAGCCAAAACGTTATCACAACATTGAATGCAGAAGTGATTTGTTTTTATTAAAGTACACATTTAAGTAATCTACAAAATGGAAAACAGTACCACTTTTATCAATAAACTGTATTTTGGAAAACAATTTTTTTCTAAAATGTATTTACCACATAAAAAAACTCATTAATCTAAATAAATATTTTTATTCCTGATGTGATTCAATGGAAGTATATACTGTATATTTTCTACATCAGAATAAATGTATAGAATATATTTATAGCAGTCATGGTGGCACATGCCTGTAATCTCAGCACTCAATAAGCTGAGGCAGGAAGATCTTGAGTTCAAGGCCAGCCTGGATGGATGGAGCACCATACTAGCCAGCCAGCCACGTATTATATAGCAAGACCCCATTTCAAAAAAATATGAACAAGGGCTGGCTTATAAGAGATGGCTTAGCCATTAAGTGCACTTCCTACACAAACACAAAGGCCTGGAGAAGCCAAGACCACCTGAGTTTGTCTCTCTAGAACCCACAAAATCAACTAGGTGAGGCCAAATGCACCTGTTAAGTCCTGAGGGGAGGGGAGCTCATGGAATTGCTGGCGCTCACAAACAGCAAACTCAAGAATCAGTAAGACTCTGTCACAAGGAAAAAACAGGCAGGTGAGTGATGAAGGGGGACAACTGACACTGTCCTCCACTGTGCTCACAGGTGAGCACAACATCAGCACATACACATGCACACACTATACACTGCATGCACACACCATGCCACACATACTAAGCACAGGCAAGTGCCTTTCTCTCTCCTTACTAAACTCGACATCCTCCTACTTCAGATACTCAAGTATGGTATGATAGGTTTACCACCATAACTGAATAACATTGGACTTTTACAGTGAAACCTAACCTATGTTCAAATCATCTGACAAGGGCTTTAAAATACATATTCTTGACTAGCTATTTTGAAAATATAGTACATGTGGAATGGTGTTTATGTCCACATGCATGCACACACACTAATAAAATACAAGCAAGAATTAGAAATCTAATGTGGGTGGTTCATGAAATGAATATTATAGAGCAAAAATAGCTATACAGCTTTCTATTTAGTGAATATTCTATTTGTGAGGTGATATATACTGTACATCAGAAAGCACCTTTTAAAATACAACACCTAGAAATTATACTGAGTTATATACTACTGATTCTATATGAACTTGATTTTTCTAAGACTAAAGAATGGTTTGTTTGTTTGTTTTGTTTTTACTAACAAGGAGGACTGGGATTAGATCCCAGAAAATATACCATCTACAAAGATCACTTATTTAAAGTGTTCATAACTGTTAAATCTACACGACAGTTGGAGCTAAGGGGTTATAAACTCAGTTTGGTCATCAAAGAAACAGAACTATAATGAGTAGGACAATTGCTCTGGTTCTATTCACAGTGTGATAATATACTATCTAGGTAACTTAAGAATTAAAATCTTCTAAGCTTCAGTTACTTCATAAAGTGGGTTTGGTGTCACCTACCTTGATGGATCACTACATCAAAGTAAAAGTAGCATACGTGAAATGCCAAAAGTCATTGTACTTGATAAATTTGTAACTATCATGACGTTTCCTCCTCATCCCATTTTTAAGAATACTTATTTTACAACTTTGAAAACAATAATAGAGTTCCAGACTAAATTATAAAAGTCTACCTGGCCCTATAACCTGGCACATTTGTAACTACTTTCATATTATATGTTCTTCACAAATCTTAAAAATGTTCATTGGTAAAAGGTTAATCATGATCTGAAATCAATTTATGAACTGTCACCATTCATTATCTGATTCCACAAGAAAATTGGCATACAATGCTCCCACCATTAAACATAAATAAATTTTCATGAAAATAAAATGCTATGTAGTTCCTGAATGTTCCACCAGAGGGACCTCTTAACTTTCGACAAATTAAAACAAGTCTTCAATATCAAGAATCATGAAGAAAGCTCAAGAAAAGTAGTAGGTGAGTTAGAAAAGTACATAAGTTTAATTAAACTTCCTTTAAAGGATAAAGTAGAATAAATTCATAATGAATCAAATTCAGCAAAACAAAACATCTTCAAACATAATTTTACTCCATTAAACACTTATTATATGTACTTAAATGCACTAGAAGCTAAGGAAAAATGAGCTCACACCTGTGGGAGTTCTACAATAATTTAGTGTGTACGTATGGTGTGTGTGTCAGAGAGAGAGAGAGAGAGAGAGAGAGAGAGAGAGAGAGAGAGAGAGAGAGAGAGAGAGAGAGAGAGAGAGAGAGGTGTCTGTTTGGTCTTCACCTTTCACCTCAGAGTTCATTGCTCTCTTTACCAGGCTATCTGTTCAAGGTGCTTCCAGGACATCTTTCTGTCTCTGTCTCCCTTCTTACCAAAGTCCACCACAGCTTCTGGCTTTTATGTGAAGTCTGGGGATTCACACTCAAGTACTCAAGAGTTGCACAGCAAGTGCTTTATCCACTGATCCATGTTCCCATTACCTGATACTGACTTTCTCAGGCAGTTCTTCTCCATTCACACTACAGCATAGATAAAATAGCACAGCCAAGTGGGACTACACTTTGCTGAAATTGTGCTAACTTGGGTGATTTGAATATCATCAAAAGCACTTTAAATCATTCATCTACTTATCTGAAGTGCCAATGTGGTCATTAAATCTTTGCCAGCTATACCTCAGACAGGGTGCTAATAACCAGAATTTTATAAAGAACTGTAAAAATTAAACAGCAAAACAAGAAAATTGCCAATCATCAAATAAGCTAACAAAATGAAAAGACAGTTCACAAAAACACTATTAAGAACTTTAAAACTGTTCAGCATCCCTAGCCAGGAGGCAACTGCAATTAAAAGCACTCTGAGATACCTAACCTTATCCCAGTCACAATTACATATCAATACCACTGACAATGAATGCTAGAAAAGATGCAAGGAAAGAGGAACTCGTAATCTCTACTGGTACAAGTGTAAAATAGTAAAATCATTATGGAGGAATCTCAAAATATTAAAAGTAGCCGGGTGTGGTGGTGCACGCCTTTAATCCCAGCACTTGGGAGGCAGAGGTAGGAGGATCACCATGAGTTCAAGGCCACCCTGAGACAACACAGTGAATTTCAGGTCAGCTTGGGCTACAGTGAGATCCTACCTCGAAAAAAAAAAAAATTAAAAGTAGAACTCCCATATGACCCAGCTATAGAACTCCTGGGCATATAACCCAAAAACTCCACATTCTACTACAGAGATAGATACTTTGCACATCCATGCATATTTACTGCTGCACTATTTACAATAGCTAAGAACCGGAATTGGCCTAGTAGCCCAATGATAGATAACTGTATAACGAAAATGTGGTATGTATACAAAATGGAATTCTATGCAGCAGTACAGGAAAATGAAATCATGTAATTTATGGGAAAATAGATGGCCCTACCTGCAAAGAATTAAATTAAGTGAAATAACTGAAACTCAGAAAGACCAAAACTGCATGTTCTCTCTGATGCGGATCCTGGCTTGTACAGATCCTGGCTTGTACTATCTAAAAATATGCACTTACAAGGGAAAGATGAAGAACACTGGGGGAGAGGTATGGGGAAAAAGAAGTTTGAGGAGAGGATAGGGGATAAGGGTCAAAAAAAAAAAAAAAAAAGGTATTTGAAAAGTGCCAGAATAAATGATTCCTAAACCTCTGTATGCCAACTAAAAAAACTAATTTTTTTAATTAAAAAATTTTTAAAGCCAGGTGTGGTGGCACACGCCTTTAACCCCAGCACTCAGGAGGCAGAGGCACGAGGATCACTATGAGTTCGAGGCCACCCTGAGACTACTACATAGTGAATTCCAGGTCAGCCTGGGCTAGAGCGAGATTGCTTTCTAGGACAATTTTCTACGAAAGAGGCTAGGGAGATGGCTCGGAGGGTAAGAGCACTTGCCATTCAAGCATGGGGACCTGAATGCAATTTCCCACACCCACATAAACAGCTGTGCATGGCCACTGACCACTGTAATCCCAGTACTGTGGAGTGGAAATAGGAGTATGCCAGGCTCATGAAAAATGGCAAGCTCTAGTATCATGGTATTTGTCTCAAGGAAATACATGGATGAGCACTAGAGGGGGACACTGGACAGTCTCTTCTCATCTGTAAACACACACACACTGTTGCGGTCAGCTTTTTAGTTGCTGCGCAGAAAGAACCCAAACAAAAGAGGCTTGTGGAGGAATGGGTTTATTTGGCTTACAGACTCGAGGGGAGACTCCATTCTGGCAGGGAAAACGATGACATGAGCAGAGGGCTGGACATCACCTTTGCCACAGCACTGCAAACAGCGGCAGGAAGGTGTGCCAAATACTAGCAAGGGGAAGCTGGCTTATCACCCCATAAGCCCACCCCCAACAACACAGCTTCATCGAGGTTGTAAAACCCAAACTGCCATCAGCTGAGGATCGAGTTATCAGAACACATTCATTTGTTTGTGGGGGACTCCTGGATCAAACCATGACACACACACACACACACACACACACACACACACACACACACACACACACACCACACACACCACGAATTTTTAAAAAGAAAATGACCAGAAAAATCTAAAGCTATCTGCAAAAATTCTTTCATCATACTGAAAAAACTCATATATTAATATAAGTACATAAAATATCAGTGATTTTTAAAAAGTTTTCAAAATACTGTTCAATGACAGGTAAATATACATAAGTTCCAAAGGGATATGCATGAATATGATGTAAAATGACAGTGATTAACTCTAAAGATATAATTTAAAAGTGAACCAAAATGCTACCAGTGGTTAGTCATCTAGAGTGAATTTTAAACTTTCCCCCTTTATTTTCCACATGAATTGCACCATTGTAATTAAATTTTATATTGAAAACATTTAAAGGTAATTATCTGGATTTTGAGGCTTTATTTTAAGGGAACTATCCATTTCATGTTTTTTGTTCTTGGTTTGTATGTTTTTTTGGGGGGGGATATTTTGGAGAGCATCCAAACTCCTATCTATGGTATGGCAGTCAAATCAGATTTCATAACACCTGAAAAAATGCCAAAAAAAAAAAAAAAGCTAACACAAATGTGTGTATATAATCTAAATGTATGTATACTGATATTCTACAAAACATGACTTCAGTTCATAAGAGGTGGAATTAAATTAACCAGAATCTTTGATAATATGTAGTAGGAATTCTATTGAATTAAAAATAAAAGTAAAAAAAAATACAAAATCCAATTTGAAATATCAAATGAGAATGGGGATATAGCTTAGGGACAGAACACTTTCCTATCCCAGCGCAAGGCCCTGGGTTTGAGCGATGATCCCCAGTGCTGCAATTGATAGATCAATAGATAGATAATAGATAGATCAGACAGACAGACAGAGCAAGCCAACCAAATAACAACAACAAAAAAATTATTTTGAAACTTAAAACAATTCCTGGAAAAAATAATGAAACTATTTTGAATACTGGAGTTCATTTCTAATCTTTCTTACTACCCATAGATAGGCTTCCAACTCAGCTCATGACAGACGCTTCCAATAAATTCTAAACTTTTGTAGAACAAATCATATACATCCTACTGTTGCCTAGCTTAGACCCCAGTATGTCCAACTCTGATTCTATGCCCCTTCTTACTTTGTCCTACTGTTGACTTACAGCTACAGTCTAATGGTTGGGATATATAGGCCCTGCACACCAACCCATCTCTTGTTTAATTCTAACTTAACAATAGGCACTGTCTTGTCTCCAAGCACTAGCTCATCTTTAGTCTTTCAAACGGAATGATAGTCAATGTTAGGACACTTGGGATTCTTTTGAAATATATGTGAATCTAACTCCAGGAATTTATGACCAACCACATACCACATCTGTGCAATCACTTCTCTAAAAGATTAATTAGATTTAAAAAATAAAAAAAGCAGGAAGGAGGCTATTGGATTGTATCACACTTTCCTACTGCTGGAAGTGAAACACTTTCAAGAACTTCTGGTCTCCTGATTCTCTGGCCAATCTATTAGCTATTAGATAATCCACAAACTGAATGTCAAATTAGCACCTAGTCCAAAATTAACACTTCAGACATGGGTGACAGAGCATCTTGAAGCAGCTGTTAGAGACCTCTCTAGAGTAACAATGATGTAATCAATAAGAAAACACATGAGCAAAATGTGGAGAACTATGAGAATCAGGCAGTAAGCTCTTTATATACTTACTGAAACCTCCTAACAACTGTGTGGCACACATCCCATTCTCAAGCTGTGGAGGGCAGAGAAAGATCTAGAGTTCCCTTCTATCGTTCTTCCATCTATTGACTGATGTGTGTTGTTCTGTAGAAAAATGATGATTCCTAAAAAATGAGTGCCATGAATTTTTTTGGTCTGCTTTTTATACAGCTAGTTTTATACTTGCCTGGATTATAGAAACCTATTAACTGATTTCTGGATATCCAATAAAGAGTTCATCCCTGTATTTTTGGTAAATTAGTGTCTTCATGGGGAAAGGGATGTCTAAGATTTCCATTCTTTCACCTTGCTGAATCAGTCTCTCCTTTTTTATAAAATATGAGTTAAAGTATATGTTCTAGGGCTTTCAGCAAGATTTTGATGACAGGTTCCTATGATATCTTCGTCTTATCAAATAAAAATGGAACTTATTTGTATATAACAAAAAGATGCTATAGTAATGGAATATGATAGAGATTAGATCTTGAATTAAGATCTCATACTGTGTCTTGGTATTATCATTAACTTTTCAAAACCTGTTTGTCTTTGTAAAAGCGCACTTGTTAATATCTATGGGAAAGTTGTTGGGGGGCTGGGGAACATTTCTCAGCCTGACTGAAAAATGATGTGCTCCAGGTTTAGTGGGAGCCTCTTGTCTCAACAGGTGGAAGAGTGATAAATGAAAACACTAAATATTTTTCTCTGGCCTTCACAGAAAATAACATGTTCAGAAAGTGGAACCCCTTCTACACTGCAAGTGAAAATGTAAACTCATTACAGAAAAAAGTATAGGTTCCACAAAAATTTTTTAATAGAACTATATTATTTAACAGAATTTATGCAAAAGAACAGAATACAAGACTTAAATGATGATAAAATGTATACATCTATAAAATAGAGTATCATTCTGCCTTGAAAAAGAATTTTGTTATATGCAACAGGAATAATACTTAAAAAGTATATTAAGTGAAACAAGCCAGTCATATAAGAACAAATTATATGAGCTACCTAATATTGTCAATTTGGTAGAAACAAAAAGTAGAACGGTGGTTTTTAAGAATTTAGAGAAGAAAATGGAGAGCAGCTGTGCAATAGACACAGGATTTAAGTCCAACAAAATAAAAATGTTCTAATGAGATGATGTGTATAGAGTTGCCAATATTGTATTATACATTTAAGATTTTAACAGCATACATTTTGTGCTACTTTTCTTTAGCTATATTTAAAAATGGGAAGGGGGAAATGACACTTAAATGAAATGATTTGTTCACACTGGACCCATGCAGCCAGCTAGATGCTAGATCAACACTTCAGTTTGTAAGCAGTCACTTCTCTATGGAACTGGGCTGATGTAAGGCTTTCTAGTACTGTTTTCCAATTACTTGTCTGTCTTTAACCTTCTATAACCTTTCTTCTCACCTATGACTTCCCAGAGAAAATTACGAATAGTTTAGAAAATTCACCTCTGATTCTATAAAGGGTAGCTAAGATGAAAGTGGTCTAACACAGGATTGGAAATGAATGGCTAGATGCTCGTTTGCTTTTGTACATGCCACACATCTATCCTATTTCTATCTCAATTTCCCAACTGATATAATAATCTTACAAATAAATTAGTTAGATTTTTGTTTTATTTCTGTTCTTTTGAGGAAAGGTTATCACTAAGTTGTCCAGGCTGGCCTCAACTTCCCAAGAGGCTGGAATTCCAGGCATGTGTCACAATGCCCAGTTCTTATCAATTCTTTCCAAATTAATGTGCATTTTTAAACAGTGATATAAAAACAAACGAAAGCAAAACTAAGAAATTCTACTTTTTCATTATCTACTTAAATTACACCAACCTCTAATCCTGAGTTTTCAACAGTACAATTATGTGCAATGCTTTTGATATAAACAATGATTTATATAAGCTTTAAGAATATAGATATTAAATTCTAATTTTACTGCTTACTTTTAAATATTTAGCAGCTTCTTGGACAGAAAGTGTTCTTTGACTGGAACTGCCACATTCATGATCTCCTGAAAAGATTACCATATTAATTAATTTTTAACCAGTATATTAAAAAGAAAATTCAAAATGTTTTACAAATTATGAAATGATGTTTTATTATTATAATCAGTAAAGAAAGGTGAATATTATTTATATCTTATTTAAACAGCTCTAGTACTTCATGTAAACAACTACCCTTATATGCACCACCATCTTTAAATGTACTTCACTCTATATAGTAGTAATATATCTTCCCTATGTTCCAAACTAAATTACAAGCCAGTACTGTATCATGTCACTGTGAAATCTATACACAAACTTATAGTATCAGTAAGCTAGCTTATCTTTACCACGGAGTACACATTTCTGAAAATAATGTTAACAGATCAACAGGGAGATTAGGCAGAAGTTTCTCCCTGTGATGTAGTTTCTACAAATGGACCTCTTATAAAAGTTTGGGGAAAGTACATTTTTCTTTAACATAACTAATTCTAAGAATTCAAAGACTTTTCTTTAGGCTGCATATGGTTATGAGAGATAAATATTCCTCATATTGAATTTCAGTTACAATTTTTTCTGCCTCGTTTCTTTCAAATATCTTAAAAACATTTTAATATAAAAATATAATTAAAGTAAAATCCTTTGCAAATCTTCTACAATCAAAATAGCCATTTTTTTTATTGATCAGTTTTGTTCGAGAAGCCAGATTTTAATTAATGGTGGTACTTATGTAAGAAGGGGGAAAGTCTTCTATTAGGTTAACAAGTCTTCAAACTTAATTATATATCCAACGAAAATTCAGACTCCATAGATCTAGAGCAGAGGTCAACAAAATAAAGCTGAGGGCCAAATCTGAGTTACTACCGGTATTTATAAATGAGGCTTTATTGAGTGCAGTTAAGCTCATTGATTTACATAGTACACTTTCATGCTCTAATAGTAAAACTGACTGCAGTTTCAGAGGCAGTCTAGTCCTACAAGCCTAAAAATATTTACTACCTGGCACTTCATAGAAAAACAAAACAAAACAAAACAAAAGCTTGCCAACACCTACTCTAGAGGGAAAAAAAATCTTTATCTTTAAAAGGAATCCAAATTACACTGACCCAGCATGTATTTAACCTATTTCTGAGTGCCAAAGCATGCTAAATAAATCTCATTAGCATGCAGTATATGAATATGACAGCAAGTAAGTCAATGCTATTATTTTTAATGCTTGTTTGTGTATGTATACATGTGTCTTCATGTGTGTAGGTGTACATGTGAAGGTCCGAGGACAACCTTGAGTGGCAACCTCAGGGACATCATCCATTTCCTTTGACATAGGGTCTCTAATTGGGCTGCGCTCACCAATTAGGTCAGACCAGCAGGCAAGCACTTTACTAGCTAAGATATCTCCCCAGTCCATAAAGAAGACTTTTGATGATGTACATAGTATTCTAATTCTTAAAAATTGAACCAAATCAGTGGTCAATGTGCTTACCTGCAAAGCCTAATGACCAGGGTTCAAATCCCTGGTACCCACGTAAAGCCAGATGCACAAAGTAGAGCATGCATCTGGAGTTTGTTTGCAATGGCTAGAGGCCCTAGTGTGCCCATTCTCTCTCTCTCTCTCTCTCTCTCTCTCTCTCTCTCTCTCTCTCTCTCTCTCCCTCCCTCCCTCCCTCCCTCCCTCCCTCCCTTTCTCCCTCCCTGCCCACCTCTCCTTTCAAATAAATAAATATAAATTTTTTAATTGAACCAAATTGCAGACCCAAAATTTAAAAAGAAAAAAGGTAGGAGATGGAGATCAGGACCCTAAGTACTTCCATTCAAAAAGGTTACATGTGTACTAGGCATATACCCATGATTTTGTTTCCGCAAAACAACCAGCTACTAAGGTTTGAAAAGCCACATATTTTTATGTTCCTATAACTACCAAGTGGAATCCAAAGTCTATATTTTCAGATTATAAAATATGACTAATTGTCAAATGTTAAAAGATATCAGGTATGTTGTATCTGGAAGTTGCATATACTACTTTGATATGAATTCATTTATAATAAATTATTCTAATTATAGATGTGTTGGTATCTGAGAGCTCTCAAAGACAAAAAAATAAACAAAATGAGGAAAATACTTTTAGAATAGAATAGTACATTAACTTTATCTAAAGGGATGACATCTATATAACCAGTAAAAGATAATCTGTAGTTCTATATTTCATTCCTGATTTTAATCATTTGCCCATGTCAACTGATAATTAAGTCTTTGGCACTTGTTAATATCAGTGCAATAAAAAATTAGATTGACAAAAATTATGTTAACCTTAAACTTTGACATATGTACATGTATTATAGCTAATACATCTAAAAGATATGGCAGACAGGAAAGGCCTTAATATGTATATAAGTGTATATAAATCAATGTCAAAACCTGTTTACATAACAAAAACTTAAAAAAAATACAAATGTAACACTATACTTGGGGAACAGTATTTCTACCAATTCAACATGCAATGCCTGCCAGTCAACTGTTGGAAACATCTTAGAGACTACACATGCCACAATAATTACCTGCAAGCTGCGCCAGTCGATCATGAAGCTTGTATAATGTGCTCATCAGGAGATTTTTTTCACTTTCCTAAAATTAAAAATTTATTATGAAATATCAATTCTAAGAAAAATGTCGACATTTATGAAGCACAGGAAATCAATTTTAAAATAATTAAAGCTGCATAATCTGAAAAGATACATTCATATTTAAATAATAACTCCCATAATTCAAGGAACCTTAATATATGACCACTTTATATATTTTCCTTTCTTGATGGCTAAGTTGGCATTAAGTCCAATGCTAGAAAGGTTCTCATAAAATCCCCTAACACTGAAGTAACACCTCCAATCCTGCATTCTACAATGTGTGGTCATCTACACTGTTCATCTAAGTACTTTTTCAATCAAGGTTCTCTTCTGTTTTGTTTCAAACTGACTCAAGCACATACCACTAAGGGAATAAACAATCATGTCAACATGCATCTTTTCCTAGACTTCTAGATGACCCTGTAGAAAACCATGAACCATTAATGTGCAATAAGCATCCCATGAAGAAAATGGAGTTAGAATTATTTTCTCAAAGCACAGTGAGAAACAAAATGAACAAGGTAAAAAAAAAATTAAATGTCATATTGAGGTTCCAAGAACAATGCAAATACAGAAAGAGAGGTAAGTGAAAGCCCAATTTGTGGAACAGAGAACACCAGAGTTGAGTTCCAAAGGAAGAATATAATTGGTCAGCATATCAAGCAGATGGAATAGCATGAGCAAAGGCAGAGAAGCCCAAAAGTATTAGTTGTATTTCTTACATAGCCAGTAGCTGAGTCTGACCCAGAAAACTACCATGAAAGTAGTTCAGAATTAACCACCAGAAAGCCCTAGCCAGAAAGACAAAGAGTTTGACTTTAATCTGATAGCTGAGGAGGATAAATGTAAGCCAGACTTGTGCATATATCAGGAATATTACTCTGACCATAGGATGGTCTAGAAATACAAGTAAGAGCATGAAAGGATTCCAGAGAAGGAACTATAGCAATGGTATAGTCTATGTAACCTGCCAAGAAGTTTAAAAAATAAATACCCTCAACTTAAGACCAATTGCAATTAAGATAATGCAATGTAAATGAGGAAGAAAGGAGTGTAAGAGAAGGGATAATAGCTTATCACACTATCTGAGATAAATTCATGACTTTCAGGAGGCTGTGTCTTATTTCCTTTCTTTCTGAACTGTCTAATAAAACAAGATTTCTAGATGAATAACCATGCAGCAAATCCAGGCAAGATGAAAAGTCTGAGAAGGAACCTAAAGGTCTAATGACATGCAACCTCATTCGTCCATTTGTTTTCATGTTCTATGTTTAGGAACAGAGAACCAGTTTGCACACTGGGAAACATGCTTTTGGAACGCACTTTTAATTAGTGACACTGGGAAAGATATTCACTAAAAGCTACCAGAGTACCACCAACTCCCAGGTTTTATGCCAGGGATACTTATTACTGCTTTCCTTCCAAGCTATTTGCCACTATTATAATTCTTTAATTGGCCCCATTTCTATGTCAATTCTGAATCAAGTCAATCCTTACCTTCACATAAAATAAAAATCTGTACTACAAGCTTGGCATGGTTGTTCATGTGTGCCTATAATCCCAGCAGTTGGAAACTGAGGCAGAAGGATAGCAAGTCCTAGGCCAGCCTAGGCTACACAGCAAGACCATGTCTTAAAATAAAGAAAAAATAAAATTCACTCCCAAAATAATGGACATTAAAAAGTATAAGTAGGAGCTGAAACCCAAGAATCTGAAAGCTATGTACTTGTTATACCATGAACTACAAAAGAACTTTCAATAAAAATGCTTGCCGTACTAAAATAAGCAAGACTTTCAAAGACAATGCAGTATATGAGCTTGATAGATATAATCAAGGTGATTCAGGTCACACTAAGGAAATAAAGTAGCTGAAAGTTGTGAAGTGTGCTTATTATCTGGAAAAAAAAGACGGGTTGTTTCCTTCTTGTTTTAGATATCCTGATCACACCCATACTCACTCCTCTTCCAAAATCAAATCAAAATTTGAATATTTAGCATCTGTCCTCTGTCATTACAACTTAAATCAACATCAGAAATGAAAAAATGTTACTCAAGATAAGAAGAAGAGGGTTGGAGAGATGGGTCGGTGGTTAGGGCACTTGCCTCCAGCGCCTAGGGCCCTGGGTTCAATTCCCCAGTACCCACATGTGCCAGACCCACAAGGTGGCTCTCTCTCTCTCTCTCTCTCTCTCTCTATATATATATATATATATATATATATATATATATATATATATGTGTGTGTGTGTGTGTGTGTGTGTGTGTGTGTGTGTGTGTATATGTGTGTGTGTGTGTTTGTGTGTGTGTGTGTCTTTCCTTGAAAATGAATAAATAAAATATTTTTAAAAAGATAAGAAGAAATAACAAAACCTAACCAAACCAGACAGAAATGATGTGTACTAGATCACTCACATAGAGGTTAGGTTCTCAAATAAGAAACTTAAGTACTCAAAAGCTAAACCACAATTTTTTTCAAGCATTTTTTCAAAGTAATATATAAGTACTCACAAATCAAGCTTAAGAAATAATCAGAAAGGCTTTGGTTTGGTTATCTTAGTACAAGGTTCACTAAACCAGTAGCATATCTGAAAACATTTAATTTGTTTGCTTGTGTGCATATGTGGGGTATGTATATGCACAAATGTGTGTGTGTGCAGGTGCATGTGCCCCATGTACACACGTCAAGGGCTGGAAGAAGACACTGTCTTCCTCCACTGCTCTTCTATCTGATTTCCTTGAGACAGAGTGCTGAACCTGGAGCTCACAGATTTTCATTGAACCCCAGTAATCCTCCTGTCTCCATCCCAACTCAGTGATAGGATTATAGAGGCACTGTGTAGTCATGCCTAGCTTTCTGGCCTATGGACATGTGTACTGGAGATCAAACTTGGGTCCTCGTGCTGGCAGAACAGGCATTCTTTTCCACTGGGTCATCTCTCCAGGCCCTCAAATCAATTTTCTAAATATTTTTGTTTATTTGCAAGCAGAGAGAAATAGAGTGAAGAGACAGAGAGAATGGGTATACCTCCAAACATTGCAAATGAACTCCAGATGCATGCACTACTTTATGCAATTGGCCTTATATGTGTATAAGGAATGAAACCAGAGTTGTTAGGCTTTGCAGACAAGTGCCTTAATTTTTAAAGTAATTTTCATACTTTTTTATAAACCATTCACCCTGTTTCTCAGAATGTCTAACATTTCAGCTTGAAATACATCTAAAGACTGGCTTCCGTAACTGCCTATAAATAAATACACCTTACAAGTAACCATTTATCAAACAAAAATAGTTCCATAATTTAAACTAGCTAGAGTTTTAGAAGGATCTAGTTTATCTGTACATATTATCATCTAAAGAAAGTATTTTATTCTTGGGATAAAAAAAAGGTAGGGCTACGTTTAGTCAGTAAAGTATATGCCACATAAACATGAGAACCTGAGTTGGGATCCCCAGTACACACATAAAAGCTAGACACAGAAGTATGCATCTGTAGTCCCAGTGCTGGGGGCTTGGAGTTCACTGGACTTGCTGGCTAACTAGTCTAACTGAATCAGTGAGCTTCAGGTTCAGTGAGAAACCCTTTCTCAAAAATCAAGTGGAGAGCAATAGAGCAAGACAGATATAGACCTCTGGCCTCCACTCACAAATGCACAAACACAGGGACCCCCACACATATGAACATGCAGACATACACACACTACATACATAAACACACAAATAAATTTTAAAAATAAAAAGTGACTCAAATATATTCATATAATGTCACCTTTAAATACTTCCTACTTCTGGCCTCAACGTTCTCTTCAAATACATTTTTAACTGTATCATGTCTTTGATTAAATGACAATGACTTTTCAACATTTAGCATGGTGTCTGGAACAGAAAAGCTCTTAATGTAAGACAATGTCTATTTTCTCTTCATTATAATCATTACTATTATTCAAAGGTTCAGAACTTTCTTCATGGGGAAAAAAAGTAACAGAAGAAAAACAGACCAGTACTTTAAAAGTTCAAAATGAATATAGTGTACTGAACTTAAATATGATACTGTAGAACTCAAAATGTCACCATTATATTAAAGAAATATCATCACCAGAAAATATTACTGAATATAATTATTTCAAAGTTCTCCACTTAACAACTTAAAATAATATTCTGAACTGGAGAAATGGTTCAGCATCTAAAGTGCTTGCTTGCAGAGCCTGTCAATCCAGGTTTAATTCCCTAGTATCCATGTAAAGCTGGATGCAAAGTGGTATATGCTTCTGTGATTCCAAACATCCTATGAGCAATGGGAGGTAGAGAGCCAAGGGGAGGCAGAGCCAGGAGAATCTGAAGCTCACAGGCCAGCTAGTCTGATGTTTGTTTGCAATCTGACAGTTCATTTGCAGCAGTCAGAGAGACCCTGTCTCAAAGAAGGCGGAACATGGAAATATCAGAGTTGTCCTCTGACCTCCATACATGTGCTGTAGCACATGTGGCCATACACACACAACCAATCAGTCACCCAACAAATAATCTGTTATCTTACTGTATTTTAGTACACATCCTTTAATAAAACAAATAGCTTTCTATATAGGCTATCTAACTGCCAGTTCCGATAATAAAAAAGCAACAAATATTTTGATGTAAGTAAACATTAGGCTAAAGTTATTACAACATTCTTTGAAAACTAAAAAGAAACTTTAAAACACCTCAATATTTCCTTCCCAAATTTGTTGTCTTCCTGGTGGTTGAAAAGGTCACTGTGTAAAAAATCCAAAGTGAAGACAAAGAGGAGAAAAGATGAAGACAAAGAGGAGAAAACTCGCTAAGGCATCAGACAACTTAAGACCAAGATCAAGGAATGATATGCCACTTTCATTTAGCTTGGTAGTTGGCTTTACATTGAAGTGATAAACAGTACAGCTTTTGAGAGAAAGCCTGTCATGTTTAATTATATTACAGCTGGGAATATTCAGAGTAAGGAAATGTACTGCCTCACACTGACAGGATCTTAAAGTTACTTTCCTTCTATCATCTTAATACTTTCATCATTTAAAACATGACATAAAATGTAAGCATTATGATCTTTTACTTACTTGTATTTTTCCAAATGTTTCATCAAAGGGATTTTTTACTATCAAGGAAAAGAAAAAAAAAAAACAAAAAACAAAGAGAACTATTAGCATCACTTAAGAATTTACGTCCCTCTAAACATGCACTCTGAAATGCCAGCACAGACTCTACTAAAACCGGATGCAACTATGTGTACAAAACTTAAACAAACAGAAGGTAATCAAAACTGGGAAAGCCATTTTTCAGTTACTATATTAATTGTTCTCACTGAATTTGTGGTTTTCTCCATAACCATTAAGAGCAAGAGTGCTAGTATCAGACAGTGAATTCAAGTCCCAGCTCTAGTATTCAGCAGTATCTTCTTTAACTCACTACTTAGTCACTCTAGGTGGTAATTTCCCCCATAAAGGAGGTATAACAATGATACCTACCTTATATATTTGCTGTCAGGATTAAATGAAATAATACAGATAAAATGCAATGGCACAGCGTCTATCACTATGTTCTCAATACTGTTATTTATATATTCATTATTGTTACTATTTATCACTTATATCAGGTTTCCATCTTAACTTGCATTCTCTTCTAAGCTGTTCTTAAAGTGACTTATTCATTTCAAATTCCAACTTCGAATGAATTAAAAAAAAAAAAAAACTCTGGCCAAAGGAAGGGTAGGACTGCTTACAACATAAACTTCCAGACACAAAACGGCCTTGATATTCATGATTCAGTAATGCCTGATAATACATACACATAATGGTAAGGAAAAGATGATAACACCAAAACAAAACAGAGACTAATTGAGAGGGGGAAGTGGCAAGAAAAAAATATACAAATTAGCTACGAATTGGTGGTCAGTATCTGACAACTCTGAATTTCCAAAAAAAAAAAAAAAAAAAAAGTATTGTAAGGAAAGGATTTATAGTATTTTCCATACAATCTTCCTCTTCTGACTTTCCCTAATACAAGCCAAGTTTACAGCTAAATATATTGTCAATTTTTCAGAATTTCCTACATATCATACTCAAAATACTCAGATTTATAGATTCTATACCACATAAGACTATCTCACAAAGTAGTTCACATTGTCCAGGTTTCCTTTCTGAGATGCTTTTCTATTTTTATTTGAGAAAACAGGACATCCCATAGGAACCAGGAACTGACTGATTCGAAGAAAGTTCATGTGAGAGACCAGTTTAACAAGCTACAATAAAGAAGCAATGGAAAAAATGTATCCTGTTATCAAAAGATTTGCTTGTGGACATTTAGACAACATTTCTCAACACAACAAAAGGGAAGGAAATTTTTTCTGAAAAGATAGAAAAAACAAAAGTTCTCAGAAGGAAGAGAGGAAATAACATAAATGTTAAGTAAACTTAAAAATATAACACTTAGACTGACAAATTAATTTAATAAGTTAATAACATTAATTATTATGTTATCTTTAACACTGAAATAAAGGTATATTTAGCACAATATACTACCAAAAGTGCCTTGTCATTCTTATAATAAATTGGCCAAGAAATACTGAAAATTAAGTATTTTACTTACTTCTATATTCTTATAAAGGCATGCAGTTCTAAAACAGCAACTTCTAAAGTCTATGAAAAGAAGCCATAATATTTTTTATAAAATTATTTTGTTAGAAATATCAAATGGAACCAGATGAAAGCATAGCTGCAAGTTACACGTGCTTGTATGTTCTACTTCGTGTCTCACAGCAGGGACCAGGTGTCATTCACATTTGTGTGAGTGCTGCTAAGCATAGCACTAGACATACAGCTGGTGCTTGAAAATGTTGATTGTGCTATCAGGGATAATTCCACTCCTACTTTTTCTGCCTCGTGTGTTAATACTGAAGCAAAAGTGTTAAATTTTGCAGAAAGCTGGAGAAGAGTATATTCCTAGCCCCTGGGAAGGTAGGAGGATGGGATAAAATAAAAGAGAAAAACAGTTCTGTTGAGAAACATTGCTCTGCCTTTTGTATCTTTTGAGTTCTGCCTATTAACTGGCCTACTATAAAGCACAACCTATCTAAAAGCAAGGAGGAATTTGTGCCCTACGCATCCTCTGGTTTAAAAAAAATCCTCTCCAAACGTCAATCGCCACTGTCACATTAACAGAAAAACCAATGAACAATAGCAGTTGTAAAATGTAGTCTTGAGGTTAAGATTTAGAAGGAAGCTTCACCCATACACAGTGCTCTGTGTAATCCTCAGATTTATGAAAGAAGTATCTTTATACACCTACTTCCAAGTCATTTCAGCATTTCTTAAAATACTAATATGCTTCATCCACGTTATCTAATCTTTAATGAAAACAGCATATATTATTACCAGTAGTAACAGTATGAAACACAATTTGAAAATAGTAGAAAAGAAGCCTTACTTCAAGAGCAGCTGACAGCAAAACTTTGTCACTTCATTTATTCTTTATTCAACCTCAATTTTAGGGAGATTTGAGAATGAATTACAAGTTCCATCCTTTATCCTAAAGCAGTAAAAATGTCAAGATAGTATTTCATAACTTTTCCGTCCTTGAAAGAACAGCTGTGAAGTCTACTGTCTTCCACTCTATACCTCCAACAATTTTTGCATTACTGCTTTTTCTCAAATTCTCCTAAGTTTGACTATTTCTTCAATTTCCTTGTTTAGGTTATTTCAAACCTCAAATATACCAAACTTTTCTTATACACATCCTTAATATTTTGACTTATCTTTTCTTTAAGCTACACTAATGACTAAAAATCAAATTCCTAAAATGTTTATTCAATTAGATCCTCAAAATCTTCTAGTGGTTTCCCATCATTTTTACACTTTAAAATACACCAGTAAAAGAAAGCAGTACTGACTACATTTGAGTGGAAACCTGAGGAAGCAGAGGAACATACCATGTGGATATCTGAAATTTGAAGTTGCCAAATATATGAAGGCTGAAGGTGGTAGGCATTACTGGCATGTTATTCTAGGAACTGACCCAGTGGAGAGAACAAGCAGAAAAAATGATGTCGTACTGTTAAAACTTTTGTGGGTACAGATAGTGTGGAACCTTATACATTTTTGCATTTTACTCAAAATGAGAAAACTTACAAAATTGGGAGCATGTATATCTGGTTCATGTTTTAAAAGAAAGGCACATGTACTAACTGGCTGCCTCTGCCTCAAGAGTCCCAAAATTAGGCAATAGAAGACCTCCTCATCACAGGTCTAGGAAAAGTTCATTTAGGGTACTCTTGTCCAACTTTCTCTGGATCAACAATAACAGATTCAGTGTGTCCTTTTTTTGTTCTGTATATCTAGAGCTACTATAATTTAAAATACTAGGCCTTTGACCTTTCTGTTCTTCACACTTGAATGTCCTCCTACTTCATTTCCTTGAGGGTCCAATTTGCAGCTAGGCTACAACATGAAGGATACTTAACAACTGTAATTTACTGTGACTTTCCTCTCCTCACACTATTATGGATTTATTCTCAGTATCATTACACTACCATATATTATGATTTCACTACTTGGTATTTCTTCCCCCAGCAAGACTACAAACTCTTCCTATCTCAATTCCTTGAAGATACTGGGTGCTAAGGGCACGGTGAACAAATAGAAGCACAAGTGTCTAAGTTATGTAGAGTAAAAGCCTCATAATGTCAGAATGTGATCAGTCCTGATCACATACAACCTTCTCTTGGGAATGAAAAGAATACTGCATGTATTGAGCTCTTCTGCCAAGCTGCTACCTCTAGAAGAAACCCTTTCCATACTACCAGCCACCACTATTTCAGAGAGGGTATTATTCTATTTGTGTGTACCAGAGACACTGGCACATAGGTAAACATGGTTTAATAAGCTGGTATTCAAACTGACATGATTCAATGCTATCTATGTCTGATCTCTGAGTCTATATTCTACGTACTATAGAAATAATTGGGCAGTATTTTTCTACATGGCTTAAGGAAAGCATTTTCCTCCAGAACTTTCAAGATTTCAATCATTAAATTGCAATCTCCTTATGATAATACATCAGAAAAAATGTGTATGTGGAAGGTGACACTGATGTTCGAGAATATGTGTTAGCATTGGATAAGGAAAAGCTCTTGAAAACAAGTTCTCTAGCTGGAATCTATGAAGAGAATATCAGTAGTACTCTGTGACTACAATGGGAAGAATTAATTACAGCCCTCTCTAAGCTGCAAAAACACTCTGTTCACAGGACTGTTCTGGCTTCAGTTTTAATCAGCCATAATTTCTAATTTAGCACATAGTGCATTAGAACATTTTCATTTAGCTTCATCTTGCAACATGAGATGATGGCAAACAAGTAACAAGTACCTACCATGCTAGTTACAAGAGTTAAGAATTAACTGGCAGTAGTGGTACACACCTATAGGAAATTGCGGAAAAGGTGGAGGCAGGAAGACTAGAAGTTCAAGGCCAGTGAGGGCTACAAATTTGGGCTGGGGTGATGGCTCAATGGTTAAGGTGCTTGCCTACAAAACTTAGTGACCCGAGTTCAATTCCCCAATACCCACATAAAGCCAGATGCACAAAGGGGCAAATGCATCTTAAGTTCCTTTGCAGCAGCTAGCGGCTCATTCTCTCTCTCTCCCTCTCTCTCCTCTGTATCTCTCTGTATACAAATAAATAAAAACATTCTTTTTTAAAAATAAGAATGAGTAAAGCTAGTCATATCCTCAAGAAGTTCTGTCTGAAGAGTTAACACCTCTACACACACAGATTTCTAAAGGAAACTTCTTACAATCCCAAGACTAGAAATTTAAAGCCAGGTTTTATTTAGGGAAACAAACTGAAATCATCTAGGCACTTACATTCAGCTGCCTAAAAATGACCAGTTATCTCTCTGGGTGACACTTCTTTATACACAGCCCCCTATTTTGCAAATTCCATTCCTAGTTTTAATGACTAAGAATATGCAAAGAAGATAGGGAGAGGGGTGAGAGGGAACACTGTCAACAGCTATACAACACTGCACCTGTGTGGCAAGCACTTCTGTATTTCACCATCAGCCAGACTGACCTAAAAATGGACAGGGTGAACAAAGCAGGACATTATTTTGAAATACAGCACTCTACCCATTTATTTTTTCAAAGTTCTGCAACTATTTCATGGCCTTATTAAATGTTTATTCTTCAACACAGGCACAGTTTGGTTAGTTCTTATCCTTTATATATTATGAACATTATGGTTCCTTTCAAACTCATAATCATTTGGAAGTCACACATTTGTTCACCACAAAAATAAGAGATTCCTGGGTGTAATCTCAGCACTCAGAAGAGTGGGGGTGAGGGAGAGATTCCTCAAGAGATAAAACTGCTATCAGACTGCAATGGAAATTATTTGTCATTTCAAACATTAATTTCATGTTATAATTCTATCCAAGTTTGGAATCTCTTAATAAAAACTACATGAAAGATGTGTAGTCATAGCTTTTAAGAAAATATTTATGAAGAATATTGTATAAACCATGCTCTGAACGCATGTTGTTGTGGTAATAGTGGAAAAAAATGAGATATAAGGTGATTAATACCACCAAAGCAAATCTATAGTAAAAACAATAGAACAATGAAGAGAACTGTGTGTCTGGCATAAGGGAAGCTTCATTGTGAAGGCAACATTCTATGTCTGCAGGATTTAACTTGTACAGCTATATGCTTGTCAAAACCCATTTGGTGGTATACAAAAGTCTAGAGATTCAGGTGTAGGCTCTTATCAAAACTTATCCGATAGTATATATGAAGAACCCAAAGATCTAACTATATGCAAACTATACTCATTTTCTTTTACTTATTCTACAAAGCCACAGTGATAAGAGAATAGGAGCAAGGAGACTTCATTTGTAAGTAGGTAGAGGTAGGGACACAGGACCAAAAGAACCTGCCCTGTGGAGACTAAAAAGAAATCTAGTCTGAACCTAAACCTCATGTCTTAAGACGGCAAAATTTGGGGACAGCATGGTTTTACTTCCTGGTTCTTCCTCCTCCTGAGAATTTTTCACACGCTTTCCTATGTTCCCAAACCCCAGCAGTGGACTCATCATGAGTCTGTGTTCTTCTCCCCGACCCATCAATCAATCAAGATCCTCCACATCCATTTAAACTTAACCAGAAAAGCTCATCCCAACTCAATGACTAACATTTCTAAGCTTTTCTGCCTATCATTCTCTTTCCTAATAAACCTTTGTGTAACCCACCCCTCCTGCCATGTTTGCACTTGTCAGTTCTTTAAAAGTCACAACACAGGAACACAAAGACACTGGCTTGAGAGGCTCCATTGCTCCCCAACCTGGTAACAATACTAACAAAAACAACACAATGCTAACACAAAAATAGACATGTATATCAAAGGAATGAAAAGACCCAGAAATAAAATACATAGCTATAGTTACCTGATTTTTTTGACACAGTTGCTTAAAAACATGCATAGAAGCAAAGATAGACTCCATAAATGGGGCTGAGAAGACTGGAGAGCACTATGTGTATCTCACTCAAAAGAAAAAAACATTTCAAAATGAAGCAAAGACCTGAACTCTGAAACTATTAGAAGACACAGAGAAAACACTTCATAATATAGGTAGAGGTAAGGACTTTCTGAAAAGGACTACAGTAGCCAATAAGTAAAACCAAGAATTGACAAATGGGATTACATGAGACTGAAAAGCTTCTGCACAGCAAAGGGAACAATCAAGTGAGGAGGCAGCCTATAGACTGGGAGAGTTTTTGCTAGCTATACAACTGATAGAATAGTATATATAATATATAAACAACTCCACCCCCCAAAAAAATCAATAAATGAACTAAGGAAATGAAGATAGTTCTCAAATAATTAAGTATAAATGGCCAATGAAAAAATGTTCAACATCCTTAGCCATGAGGGAAATGAAAATCAAAACTACTAGGCATGGTAACGCATGCCTTTAATCCCAGCACTTGGGAGGCAGAGGTAGGAGGATTGCCTTGAGTTCGAGGCCACCCTGAGACTACATAGTGAATTCCTGGTCAGTCTGGGCTATAGCAAGACCCTACCTCAAAAAACTACATTAAGTCAAAACACCAAAGATACTTGAACACTCATGTTTACTGTCACACTATTCACAATAGCCAGGAAATGGAACCAGCCTAGATACCCATCAACAGATGAATGGATTAAATAAAAAAAATGATACATATACACAATAGAATTCTATAAAGAAAAATAAAATCCTATTTGCAGGAAAATGACAAGTGAAAACCAAGATGTTAAAGTAAAATAAGCCAGATTCAGAAAGACAAATACCACATGTTTTCTCTTATGTGTGAACCCTACATTTAAAATTACATATGTATCATGAGATAGAGATTTTAAGAGGTGGAAAATAGAGTAATGAAATACATGAGAAAATAAAGCAAAAGAGGTGTCTAACTGGAAAGTGAGCCAGATGGAGAAATGGAAGGGACACAAGGGAAGACAGTGGGAAATGTGAACAAATGAGAACAAAATATAAGTATGAAAATGTCATAATAAAACCCACTACCTTGTGTTTCATTCTAATCTGAACTTTTTTAAAAAAAGAAAACTACAAGAATTTTTTATTTCGTTCCAGGCAGGATAGTTATTAAGAAAACAACAAATGCTGATGAGGATGAAGAAAGGAAAACCCTTACACACAGCTGGAAAAATGTAAATTACTCCAGCCACTATGGAAACCAGTATGAAAGTTTCTCAGAAATCTAAAAATAGAGGCTGGGGAGAGGGCTCAGAGGGTAATAAAAAAGTAACACTTGTCATGCAAAAGTGAGGGCCTTAGAAGGCCTGAATTGCCCTGAGTTAGATACCCCAGCACAGCTCAGCATAGTCACTCACACACACACACACACGCACGCACGCACGCACGCACGCACGCACGCACGCACGCACGCACGCACGCATACCTACCTATTAAATCCTAGTTGTCTGGGAATGGAAATCAGAGAATTGTTTGGTCAAAGATCTGACCAAAACACAGCAGCTCCAGGTTCAGTGAAAGTCCACCTCAAGGAAACAAGCTGAAGGACAAGTGCTACAGGAAGACTCTCAACATCCTCCTCTGCCCTATCCATTCTCCCAGAAGGGGCTCAAGTATCTGCATACGCCCCTCCCTCCACCCCAGAACAAAAGAGGGACAGAGTAGAGGGAGGAAGGGGCAAAAAGAGTACACACCAGACCAAATGATATTAATCCCATGTGTACATGGTTGACTTGTCATTAAAAGGTCAACTAATCCAAAGCAATATGCCAAATAAAAATCATTTAATGGTTTTAAAAAAAGAGGGAACTTCTACAACTCCATAAATAATCAAAAATCCTACAGCTGACACTGCAAGCAATTGTGAGAAATGCAAAGCATTCCTACTAAGATCAGAAAAGAGACAAGGATAGCTTTGTTTTATAGTGTTCCACAATATCATACTAGAAGTCCAACTGAAGTAATAAGGAAAGAAAAGGTAAAGACTTAAAAGAATTCAAATAACTTTGCAAATAACATGGTAATTTATGTAGGAAACCTAAACTTATCAACAAGAGTCCTAGCACTTATATGCAACCATTGCAACAAAGCAGGATGAAAGATTAATGCAAAAAAGTATAAGCATGTAACCAGGGGAAATAAAATCAATATGTGAAAAGTATGGTATTTATTTTATTTATTTTTAAACAGGGTCTTGCATATCTCAGGCTGTTCTAGAACTGGGTATGTAGCACAGGCTGACCTTGAATCAGGGGATGATCTTGAACTTCTACTTCTGACCCTCAGGCTTCCATCTCCAGTGTGTACTACTACACTAGGTTTATGAGGTACTGGGGATCAACCTGGGGCTTCTTGTATGCTAAGTAAGCAAGCACTTTACCAACTAAATTACATTCTCAGCCCCTCAAAAACATTTGTGCTTCAATGTTTATTCCAGCATTTTTATAATAGTCAAAAAACAGAAACAACTTAAGCTCTTATCAGAATACTGCTGAACCATAGAAAAGGATGAATTCTATCATCTGTGACAACATAAAATAGAATTGGAGGTCCATTATGTTAAATTAAAAAGTTCAGGCATATGATCTAATAAGTGGAATATAGAAATCTCTTCTCATAGAAGTTGAAAGAATGGTCCCTAGGAGAAGCAGGGAAATAAAGAGGGAGGGAGGAATGAGATGTTACTCAATGGGTACTAAGTTACAATTAGATAAGGTCCAGTAACCACAGATGACAATGTGTTGTGTAGTTCAAAAATCTGGAACAAGGATTTTGAATGCTTTCCAACATAAAGTCAAATGTTTGAGTTATCCCAATTTAAAAATTACACAATAAATGTACACGTTGAAACATAGTCTAGTACACTCTATAACTATGTTTAAATTTTCATGTTTATGTAACAATTTAAGAGAAATCAGAAAAAATAAATGAAGAGATATTTCATGTCTGTTGATAGGAAGACAACCCTGCCATGGTACTTTTCTTTTCACAATTTCTCTATGGATTCAATGTAACTCCTCAAAATCACAATTATTTTGTGGATAGGATACTACTGTTCATATGTAAAAGCAATCATACATCCAGAATGCCACACAATATTGAAGAACAAAGGTGGAGGTCTGGCACTGGCTGACTTATACGCCATGGTAATCAAGACAATGTGATATTAATGAAAGAATGGACAAATGGACCAATAAAACAATAAGTTCAGAAACAGACCAACATAAAGGGTCAAATGATCTCTGACCAAGCAGCAAAGGCAAAACAAAGCAAAAATAGTCTTTTTAACCAATATACAGGAACAAACAGACACATGCAAAAAAAAACAAATCTGAGAAAAGCCTCCTACTCTATATAAAAACTGAAAATGGATCATACACTGAAAACACAAAGCTACAAAACTCCTAAGAAGTAACATAAGATCATGATCTACATCTTGCAGTAACTATGCATATTCAAGACCAAAGGCACAATCTATGAAAGAACTGACAAACTACATTTTAAACTGAAAATATTCGACTTTGCAAAAGACTTTGTCAAGAGTCTTAAAACAGAAGCCACAGAAAATATTTGCAAAATATATCTGGTTAGGCACTAGTATTCAATAACAAAGAACTCTGTAAGTTTGACAAAAATGAAACAACTCTATTTTTTTTTTAGGTTTTGTCAACTTGATTTTTTTTTATTATCCATAATGAGATACATTTAATGAACAAATAATGAGTAGTTATCCCCAGTTCTCCAATGCCCCTCTTGCCTATCCCCATCAGCTGTATATCCTCCTCAGTGGGCAGTCTGGATCAGCCCATGGGGTAGGGGATTATGGATAGCCTAGGAGTCAGTCCAGCTCCACCCACCTTAGTATGATGTTACTGAGGAGGGCGATGTCTCTGGGAGTTCTCCCATACCATGGCTCTTACAATCTTTCCGCCCCCTCTTCCGCTCAGTTCCTGAGTCATGGTGAGTGAACAACTCTATTTTTAAAGTATATCAAAGAACCTAACAAATGCCAACCTAAGAACATATACAAAAAGATGATCTTATATGTCACTAGGGAAATACAAATAAAATGATGATTAGCATTGCAAAAATTTACTATTGATGGATTATCACCAAATGTTGAGAAAGACAGAATAGCAGGCCTCTCTTTTATTGCTGTGAATGCAAAATAGCAAATGTGCTTTGGATTCAACATATTCTTCCCATATAACCCAAAACACACACTCCTTGATAGTTACCTTTAAGAGGTAAAAACATATGTCCACACAAACACTGGCACATAAATATTTACAGTGGCTTTATTCATAATTGCCATAACTTAAAATCAACCAAGATGTCCCATAGCAGGTGGATGTATAAACAAACCATGGTACATCTGGACAATGGAAGAACTAAGAAATGCTATCATGCCATGAAAAAAAAAGGAAGAAACTTGAATGTATATTTGATGGTTAGGTTTTGCTGTCAACTTAACTTTTAAATTATTTTGGGTGGGTCTCTGAGGATGTTTACAGGAAGGCATCTCAGTAGGGGGTAGGGTGTAATAGAAGCTCAGAGAAGCTAGAAATAAACATCTCTTCCTGGGAGGTCAGTGAAGGAAGGAAATTCCAGAGGCTCAGAAAGCATTAAACTGGGATAGTTTCAAGACCCTGCCCTAGGGCTATGAAAGGGGAAGGAACCTCTCCTTTATGCCCTCTTCCCCCCTGCCTGTTTGCCATTGATTATGTGGTGATGGTGACGGGTTTCTCCCTCTGCTTAGACCTGTGAAAGGGACAAGCCTCTTTCACTGTTACTGAACTTCCCTAGGAGCTGTAGCTTCAATAAACCCTTTCCTCCAATAAACTGTGCCTGGTTTGGAGACTCATCCCAGCAGTGCGTGAGATGACTATGACAGTTTTGGTACCAGGAGTGGGGTGGTATTGCTGCAATGAATCTGACCATGTGGATTTTGGTCTTCTGGAACTTGTGTGCTGGAGGAATGGAATTGGTTCTTGGAACTGAAGATGCCTTCTAGAGTGGGAAGCCAAGTTTTATGGATTATTCTGGTGAGAGTTTAAAAATGTTAATCTTAATCACATTTGAAGGCTTGGCTTGTGAATTATCTAAGTGGAAGGAGAGACTGAAGAGAAAGTTGTTAGAACTGTGTTATTAGAATAAGAGCTGGCTGCGTTCTACTGCCAATGCCCAGAGAGCTTGATCAAGGTTGAATTTAAGAAATGGACTGTTGTATTTGACTGAGTATATGGAACTGAAAATTTAAGATTTAAGGTTGGAAAAATCAAAACAAGTTTAATTTACTAGCACAGAGACTGATAATTTAGTTTACTGAAGCTGCCATTGTCAACACATTGGCAATCGTAAAGAAGATAGCCTAAATGCTCTACGTTGAAGCAATGGAAAGGAGGCCTGAGGTGTTCCCACCTAGGAAGGACTGAATGATAGACTTTGCAAACTCTTTTGGAAGGAGATACGTGAAATGATGGAAAATGCTCTTCAAAGTCAAGGTTTGTTTCATCCCTGAATTAACAGCACAGCTGTGTCCTGTGTACCTGGTATTGCTTTTGGAAGCATGAGAAATGCATGCATGGAGTGGGTCATGAAATGCACATTGGGTTTTCAGCAGGGATCCAGGTCATGGACACAATCTGCTGGCCACAGGCTGAGCACCAGACACCTCCCAGCACAGGATCCTCATGACTAGAAGCCGACATCGAGGACCAGCGCTATCAGCGGGCAGTGAGTCGACTGGAGCTGGCAGGCCGTGCTGGAGCAGCCTCAGCCCATCCCTAGGCTTTCCTTCAGCCTCTGCCGGCTTCCCTCGGGTTTCCTCCCTGTCCCTCCCGCCGCCTCCCGCGCCTCTGTCCTGACCCTCCCTGGCCTTTGCATGTCTTTCCTTTTCTAACTTTTTAACTTCTCCTGCCAGCCAACCAGGGGCTTATCATCTGAAGCCCCTCCCTGGCATATCCAGAGTCTGCCCCGCCCCCCTTTGTGCCCACCCCCGCATCTATTTCCCTTTCAATTATTTTTCTGGTTTTTGTTTTGATTTCCCCCCCACCCTCCCACCAGGAGCTTATCCTCCCGAGACCCCCTCCTGGTGCGGCCTTTCCTGTGTCTGCTCTCCTGTGTCTGCCCCGCCACTGCCTGCCCCCCCTTGTGTGTCTCTTTCACTTTCAACTTCTTTTTTTCTGTTTTTTTTTTTGTTTTGCTTTTTTCTTCCCGCCCGCCAAACAGAGGCTTATCCTCCGAAGCCCCTCCCATGGCTGATGCATCTTCCACGTATGCCCCACCCCTTTCCCTTGCCTGTCAACTTTTTTTCTTTTTTTTTTTTGGTTTTTGTTTTGGATTTTTTTCCCCGCCCACTGACCAGGGGCTTATCCTCCAAAGCCCCTCCCCCGGCCACAGGGTCTCCGAGTCTGCCCAGCCCCCCCATTTCATTTTCAAATTTTTTTTCCCACCTGCCGACCAGGGGCTTTTCCTCCACAGCGTCCCCCCTTCAGCGTCTTTCTCTTTTCTTTTCCATCACTTCATGTTCAAAACCCTGGAAAGAATAGACATATATGGCCTATATCTCAACATGATAAAGTCAATATACAGATCTCCTAAAGCGCAAATCATCCTCAATGGGGAACGACTTAAGGAGTTCCCGCTCAATTCAGGAACAAGATAGGGGTACCCACTCTCACCATTCCTCTTTAACATAGTGCTTGAAGTTCTAGCCCAAGCAATAAGACAGAAGAATAGCATAAAAGGGATACAAATCGGAAAGGAAGAAATCAAACTATCCCTCTTTGCAGATGACATGATGTTATATATATCAGACCCAAAGAACAGTATCAGTAAACTCCTGAAGGTAACCAATGCCTTCAACAGACTGGCAGAATACTAAATTAACTCAAAGAAATCAGTAGCCTTTCTATATACAGAAGACAATAACTCTGAAAGAGACATCAGACAAACTGTCCCGTTCTCTATAACCTCAAAGAAAATCAAATACCTTGAATATCACTAACCAAGGTAGTGAAAGACTTATATAAGGAATATATTGAAACACTCAAGAAGGAAAAAGAGGAGGATGTGGTAAGATGGAAAGATATTCCATGCTCATGGATGCGGAGAATCAATATAGTAAAAATGGCAATCCTGCCAAAAGCGATCTACAGATTCAATGCCATGCCAATGACCCCAACCTGCTTCTTCACAGACATAGAAAAAAATAATCTCAAAATTTATTTGGAAGGGCAAAAGACCCCGAATAGCTAAAACTATTCTGAGCAAAAAAACTTAGGCAGAAGAATCATCATACCTGACTTTAAAACATACTACAAAGACATAATAACTAAAGAAGCATGGTATTGGCAGAAAAACAGACAGTTTGACCAGTGGAATAGAATCGAAGACCCAGCCTTCAATGGAAGTAACTTCAGCTACTTGGTCTTTGACAAGGGAGCCAACAAAGTAGGCTGGGCTAAAGATAGCATCCTTCAACAAATGGTGCTGGACAAATTGGATAAACACGTGTAAAAAAATGAAAATAGACTCACTCCTTTCAGCATGCACTAAAATCAACTCCAAATGGATCAGAGACCTCAATATTAACCATACAACCCTAAACACCCTGGAAGAAAAAATAGGAGGAACCCTACATGAGACAGGAGTAGGGAACAACTTCCTAAGCAAATCTCCAGTAGCCCAGGAAGTGCAACAGTCACTTACCCAATGGGACCTGATCAGGCTCAAAAGCTTCTGTACAGACAAAATCACCGTACTCAGAGCCAATAGAACCCTTCAAACTGGGAGATGATTTTTGCCAGCTACAACTCAGACACAGGCCTAATTTCCAGAACCCACAGAGAACTCAAAAAAATAACAAAAACTCAAACTGCCCCCTCACAAAATGGGGCACTGATCTCAACAGAGAATTCACAGAGGAGGAAACACATATGGCCTTTACTCACATGAGAAAGTGTTCAGCATCCTTAAGCATCAGGGAAATGCAAATAAAAACCACAATGAGATTCCACCTTACTCTAGTCAGAATGGCAATCATAAAGAAAACCATCAACAGTAATTGCTGGAGAGGATGTGGGGGAAAAGGAACCTTCATTCACTGCTGGTGGGATTGGAAGCTTGTTCAACTGCTTTGGAAAGCACTGTGGAGACTCATCAGCAGAATGGACATAGAGATACCAATGGACCCAGTTATCACTCTACTAGGCATCTACTCACAAGATATCACTTCTCAGGAGAGAGACATTTGTGCAACTATGTTTATAGAAGCTCAATTCATAACAGCAAAGACTTGGAATCAACAAAAATGCCCATCCATTGAGGAATGAATAACAAAACTCTGGTATATTTACACCATGGAATTCTATTCAGCTGAAAGGAAAAACGACATATTGAAATTTAGGGGAAAATGGTCTGAATTGGAGCAGATCCTACTAAGTGATCTCTCAAAAGAACAGAGAGCCAAACACCACATATTCTCCCTCATATGCGGTCCTTACCCAGGCTAACCGTAACCTCTACGCAGACTAGTAGAAAGAAATGAGAGGTTATGAATGAGGGGTAAGGGATGGAGGAAGGGGAATGGCTTAAGCATGAGGCTAAACCAAATTAGGTTCAAAAACATAAAATCCTAAGGAGCATACTGTAAAGTAGTGGGCATCGATTGGCAAGAGGGGCCATGAGTAGTAGAGGAGAGAGTCTAAGCCTGTGAGTTGATCAGTTTGACAACCCCTGGTCTCAGCCACTGGTTCCTTCCCTCACTGAGCTGTTGACCAATGACCCATGAGGTTCTAAAAACAAGACAGAATTCTGTCAAAACTCTTAAATGCCCTCCCCAGGCCTGAGACAAAACCCTATTGCTGAAGAAACCACAGAATGCCATCGATCAGCATCGAGAGACCCTTCAAGGTCTGGAATGGTATCCAGCCCCCAGATGGCAGTTAGTGTAGTGCTGAAAGGCACTGCACAAGCTGCCAGGGGAAGCTGGTCAACGACAGCTGGAGTAAACAAGAGACCACTGGCATGAAACATGGTCTGCGGCCATGAGTAGGCTGCCCACACCTCCTACTGGGAGAGAACAGCAAACCAAGAAAGGAACACTTGTGCAATGGCCTGGGGGAGACAATCAACAGCTTTTAAATTTGGCCAAATATTGCACTTAGTGAGGGGGAGCCCTTGACTGCAACTGGGGATTCAGGGCGATATGCACCGGATCCCGTACTCTTGGGCTCCCAAGAAAAGATGCACTATGCGAGCAACTGACGGGGAGACTACTAAAAATAGAATCTAGGTAATCCAGTATGGTGTATATTTGTTAACCTATACTGATCTCCCTCTCCAATGGAGATTGTGTTTGTATTTTTCAGGATGCAGCAAGAGAGCTGTGGCCCAAATAACCCTACCAACCGACCATAGGCCAATAGCTGAGATCCTAGCGAGAGATGAGCCACGACAGTCATATCGTGGAGGATCCATATGGAACCCCACAGAAAATGACGGGATGAACAAGGTACTCACAGCAATTCAATCAACACAGGATAAGCCAGTGAGTCAGAAACCAACAATTTTCAACACAAAGACCCCTAAGTTCTCAACATTAAAGCAGCCTTAATACTCACCCACCATGACTCAGGGAACTGAGCGAAAGAGGGGGCAGAAAGATTGTGAGAGCCGTGGTGGGGGAGACTATCCAGAGGCATGGCACCCCTCAGTAACAACACACTTGGGCCAGGAGAACCAGGCTGAATACTAGGCTATCCATGGTCCCCTGCCACAAGGACTGATCCAGACGGCCCACAGAGGAGTATATACAGCTGATTGGGGATGGGGAGGGGAGGGCATTGGGGAATTGGGGATAATAACTCATTGTTTGCTCACTAAATAATGTAACTCATTATGAACAATAAAAAAAAAAAAACAGAAATGCACATGGTTCCAGGAGTCACTGCTGAAATGCGGTATATGGAACGGTGTGAAGTCCCTATAGGCAAGTGAAGCTGTTGGAAGATGGACCATGGTTTGCAATGGAGACCCAAAAGTATTTTGGATATACCAGGACTATGCAAGGGCTACCATGGAGCACTGTTGGCTCGGGATGGAATTTGTTCCCTGCTACTCAGCCAAGCTGGAGGGATAGAATTGGAAAATTCGGAGACTGTCAGTTATTGGTTGTGCTATAGGACTTGAACTGCAGATGTTTGATGTTTGCCTAATGGCTGTTGAGTTTGCATTGGTCCAGTCTTGTTATGCCTCATAAAAGTTGGAAATGTTTATTCTGTGTCATTATATATGAAAAGAATGTAACTTGTTTTGTTTTTACAGAAGTCACATTTAAGGGAGCTTGCCTTGTGGTGTGGGGGAGATTATGTGTTGCTGGTTGTATTGGTATAGCTATACGATGTTAGGCAGAATTATGATCTTGTTACTGTCTTCATTTGGAAATTAAGTATGATGTAAGGAGATATGGCTTGATGTCAAGTTGACAAGGGGTGGACTTGTGATAGTTAGGTTTTGTTGTCAACTTGATCCTTTTAATTATCTTGGGTGGGTCTCTGAGGATGTTTATAGGAAGGCCTCTCAGTAGGGGGTAGGGTGTAATGAAGCTGAGAGAAGATGGAAATAAACATCTTTTCCTAGGAGGGCAGCGAAGGAAGGAAATTCCAGAGACTCAGAAAGCCATTAAGTCTGGGATGAAGTTTCAAGACCTCATCCTCAGGCTATATAAAAGGAAAGGAAATATCCTTTGTACCCTCTTCTCCCCTGCCTGTCCCTCTGCTTGGATCTGTGAAAGGGACAAACCTCTTTCACTGTTATGGTACTTCCCCTGGATCTGTAGCTTCAATAAATCCTTTCTTCCCATAAACTGCCTGGTTTGGAGATTCATCCCAGAAAAGTGTGAGCTGAGTATGACAGTATATTACTAAGTGAAAGAAAGCTACACTACAGTTCAATTTAAAAAAAAAAAAAAAAAGAAAGAAAATACAATATAAAAAAGCTATATGCTATGATTACATATGACAGTCTAAGGAAAGTAAAATGGAGGTCGGTCAGTGGTTGCTAAAGGACTAAAGTGAAGTGTGATAGTTAAATTTATTGTCAACTTGACCTGTTTAATAATCTACAGTAATCTTGGGTGGGTCTCTGAGCTTATCTGCAGAAAGGATTAACAAAAGGAGATCCCTTTCTCCAAAGTGAGCTCTTCCCCCCGAGTGGGTGGGCCTTCCAGAAGGGGACTGGATATAAGGAAGCTTGAAGGGAAGAGAACCTCACTTCCTTCATCCCCCAGCTGCTGGTGCTCATTGTAGCTTGCACTCACATCCTGCTCTACTATCCTTTGTGGACATTGGAACCCAATTTCCTCAGCCTTACATTGTGAACTGGAAATCAATGGCTCCCCAGGGAGCCTTCAAGCCTTCAGTGCTGGATTGGGACTGCTGAGGCATCCAGCCATATGGACTGAACAGCTAGCTTCTGGTTCCTTCATCTCAGCCTACAGAATGCTACCCCAATAAATTCCCTTTTAACTACAATTTGTTCTATCAACTCTGTTTCCTCTAGAGAACCCTGACTAATAAAGAAAGGATGAGTAGGTGACTAGGATCTTCAATACAATGTAACTGTTTTACGGTAACTGTTTCACCATATCTGTGTACTTTACCACAATTATAGATAGATGCCATTACAGATTTATCCAAAGCCTTAGAATTTATATACTCCCCTCCCCAATGATCCTTAATGTAAGCTGAAGACTTAGTGTGAAAATGACACCAACTCTAACAGTGTGGCACTTTGGTGGTGTTGGGCTTGTTAATGAGAGCACTCAAGCACCTATGGAACTTGGGACTATAATGGAAACCTTTGCACTTTCTGCTCAATTCTGCTGTAAACTTCAAACCTTAAAGCCAAGTTTTTAAAGCTGCTTACCATATAAGAAAAAAATTTCTGACAATTCAATCTAAATTCTTTAAAAACTGAAGTTTGTTCTTTTACAGCAATAGTAATATAAGGGCTCTTTTTATTCTTTAGAAAAGCCTGTCTATATTTCTCTCGCTCTCTCTGCCCCTTTCCCTCATCAGTTAACAGTAAAATCTTAAATTCAGAAAAAGAAAAAACCAGCTAACGTAGCCTCAAAGTTAAAAGGCATAATTAACCTTATCAAATCAGATTTTAATTTCTTATGGTTAAAATAACAAGAAACAACACACTGGAAAATATCCAAAATATATATTCTTTTATCTAATAATTTTTCAAAGGTAAATGTTCAAAATTCATAAATGATTAATCTGTGTGTGCTCATATGATACGGTAGGTGCACGTGAGTGTGTGTGTGTGTGCAAGTATGCATATATGCCTGTGTGTGGAGATCAGAAAACAACCTCAAGTGTTATCCTTAGGGAATCCACCCACCTTTTTTGAGACAGGGCCTGGAGCTCACCAATTAGACTAGATTGGCTGGCCAGCTAGCCCAGGAATTCTCCTGTCTCAGCCTCCCCAATGCTAGGGTTACAGACATGTGCTGCTAAACCTGGCATTTTTACACGGGTACTGGGAATTGAATTGAGGTCCTCATACTTGCAAGGCAAGCAATTTACATAAACTGAGCTATCTCCTCAGCCTCCCATAAAGTGTTTTCTAAAATACTTAACAACATACTGAGCTGTGATTCACCTAACAATTTCATAAGATACTTTGTTTATCTGAATAAAGTATTGATAAAGTAGAATCAAGAGAATACCAAAATATCACACACGAACTTTGGTATCTTAACAAAATATCCACAACTCAAAAATATTTTTAATTCAGATAGAATTACTGATTCTTGAATCTAACTAGTAACTAAAATCAAAATTGCCATTCAAAAATTGTTTAAGCCTGGCATTATGGCGCACACCTTAAATTCAAGCATTCTGGAGGCAGAGGTAGGATGATCACCAGGAGTTTAAGGCCACCCTGAGACTACATAATGAATTTCAGGTCAGCCTGGGCTAGAGCAAGACCCTACCTTGAAAAACCAAAAAAAAAAAACCTTTAAGTTTTTCAAACTTTAAGAAAATCTCAACAATTTACACTAAAGGAAAACAAAGTTAGTAAGAATTTTCTGCTCTTTCCTTCTCAAAGACAAAACTATTAGTGCCTCAAAACTCCAGGGGAAACCACCTGTTGCTACCACCTAATTTTACCAGCTAAAGACACCCTTGTGGTTAACCCTGATGCTGAGAAGGCAGGTAATATAAGGAATACATTCAAACAAGACAAAGGTGTATGTCTACTTTAATTATAGAGTTTTGTCACATCATACTGCTCAAGTCTCAGAAGTTTGAGCGATCTGATTTTCAGTACTTTCAACATATCTTTTTTGAAAATGATTTTTGTACACATGCCACTTAAAAATAATTATATTATTACATGGTGACAAGTGAATAGAAAAATAAAGGAAACACATCCCACAAAGGTTAGACACAAACCTATAAATAACAGCAAGTATCTGTGCAGGCATTAACTTGTCACCCAGAGAAATTTATGCTAACGAAATACTGTAATTTATTAAACATGATGACAGCTTACTGTTCAAAAAGATTTTCAACATTAACTGTTATACACTAGAGACTGACTGTAACACTTCCTCAAGTTTACATTATAAGATCACAAGCATTACAACAAGGTCTGATCTGAAAAAAATACTTCTAAGTTAAGATTTGAAAGCCCAAATGAAACCTGAGGTACAGTGCCTGCCCTAGCTGTTAACACAATGCAATAAAGCTACATATAGTTCCCATACAACTGCTCTACTTGGTGATTGCTATGGTTTGAATGTGCCCCCACTCCCTACATATTCATGCTAAAAAGTTAATCCTCAGCCGAACACTGACAGGTAAGACCCTTTTAGAGTAATTAGGTAACAAGGTCTCTGTCTTCATGAATAAATTAATGCCATTATCTTGAGAGTAGGTTTGTTCTCACAAAAGTGAGTCTGGTCTAAGAGCAAGTCAACCTTTTCTTGCTCTTTCGCTCTTCCACTTTCTAGACTGGTGCAGCAAGAAGGCCGTCCAGATGTGGGCCCTGGATTTTGGATTTCCCAGTCTTCAAGATGGAAGAAATGTATCTCTGTTCTTTAGAAATTAAGTCAAATACTTTGTAACAGAGCACAAAATGAGCTAATGCTGTAACATTCTAAATTACAATTTTTTAACATTTTCAATGACTATCACCATTTAGTTTTGTGTAGCACAAAGAAAATATGCAAGTGAAAAACTGGAGAGAGAAAATCTGAAAGGAACAAAGAGGCAAGATTGAAAAACCTAAATAGTAGTTTTCATTCTATTCATCAAATATAAACAAGGAGCCCTGTTCTGATAAAAGGAAAACAGCATGGCATATGTAAAGCAGAGGCTAAAGTATGACTATAACAAACATGAATGAAGCTAACAAATTCCCATCATTGACTTTTTAAGAAATGTACTTCAAAAGTTACATGTCCCAACTTTAGCACTCAAAGAAAATATGTCCAGATGAAAAGGCCCTTGAGTCATTAAAGTATGTCATGAGTAGGTCAAACCAGAGACCATTAAACACAACTATCTAAACATCTCTAACATATTAAGCTCAGGCTTTCTTGCTTAATATATGGAATCTTGAGAGTAAAAACCACATTTCCATATGGATACAATGTACAGCATTCTATATGAATCCTATCAGATTCTCACCTAACACCAACCACCCTCACCTCCAGCATGGGGGACTGAACCCAAGGTTCATGCATGCTATTTAAGTGCTCCCAAACCCATTTTTTTTACTTGTTTTTAATTTTTTTTTTAATTTACTTGCAAGGATAGAGGGAAGAAAGAAGGGAATGGGTGTACTAGGGCCTCTAGCCACTGCAAACAAACTCTAGATGCATGCACCACTATGCAACTGGTTTTACATGGGTAGTGGGGAATCAAACTGAGGTTGAAAGACTCTGCAGGCAAGCGCCTTAACTGCTGAGCTCCAGCCCTCTTTTTACTTTTTGAGACAAGGTCTCACTAAGTAACCCAGGCTGGCCTTTTAAACTTCTTATCCTTCTGCCTTAGCCTCCTAAGTAACTAGGACCAAGCCTGGCCTAATACCTACTTCTAACTTTTTTTTTTTTTTTTTTTTGGTTTTTTGAGGTAGGGTCTCGTTCTACTCCAGGCTGACCTGGAATTCACTATGTAGTCTCCGGGTGGCCCTGAACTCACAGCAATCCTCCTACCTCTGTCTCCCGAGTGCTGGGATTAAAGACATGTACCACCACGCCCGGCTCCTACTTCTAACTTTTACTTCTACTTGTAGCACAATAGAATATGAATGAGCATGTGTGAACGAGTATAATTTTTTTTTAAATTGACACATGCAGTTCCCCAATGCCATCCTACTTGCTGTTACAGTTAATAACCTAGACTTACTTTGGGATGAGAGCTATAATTTCCATTGTAACAAATGAGAACATTAGCCTCAGGTTATCACTGTGAGCAAACCAAAACCCAATTCAATGTAAACAGTAAAACAGAATTTAAGTTTCATCAGTCAGAAACTGCCAATTAACTTCTAACTAGGGACTTTCCACACTAACCAACTCCCATTTGTCTTACTTCCTCTTTTGGCCTATGAATGCTCACTGTCCATGTGCTGTGGAGTGCAGCTCTATGACTCTTCTGGCTCTTCATGCTGCCCAATTCATGAACTGTTCTTTACTCAAATAAACTTGGTTTTGTGAAATTTTATTCTTTAACATTAAGCTATTCCTTCAGCTGTTTTCAGTTCCCATAGAGGTTTCACAGTATACATAAATTTTGAGATGAATTTAATGTTTAAAGAAGTTTAACTATGCTAATGCTTTATTCTTAACACCGAAGGAAAATATGGCCTTTTGGAGAGAACATAAGGGAGCCTCCATATGTAAGGGTTTTTCATTTACATTTTTTAAAAATATTTTTTATTTATTCATTTGCAAGCAGAAAGATAGAAGAGAGACACACAGGGAGAATGGACACACCAGGACCTCCAGCCACTGCAAAGAAACTCCAGGTACATGCGCCCCTTCGTACATCTGGCTTTATATCGGTACTGGGGAATCAAACGGAGGTCGTTAGGCTTTGCAGGCAAGCACCTTAACCACTGGGCTATCTTTCAAGCCCTCACTTGCATTTTTGACCATGTTTAATTTCTGCTTTATGCTCTAACTTCCAAAACCGAACTCCATGGAACTACTATATACCAGAACTTGAAACAAAACAGTAATAAAACAGTACTGTGAAATAAGTCAACAGGAGGAAAACCTTAACACTTCCCTAAAGCAAACAATCAAAGCACCTCAAAATCCTGGATATGGAGTAACTTCATGTTTATGGACCTTTATACCATCTACTATGGTTTGGATGTATCTCCTCAGCCTGTGGTGCTATTGGGGCATGGTGGAACCTGTAAGAGATGGAGTCCTGTGGAAGGCCTTCTGGAGTTGTACCCCTTGAAGGAGACACTGGGATCCTGGTTCCTTTTTCATCCTCTCCTTTGCATCCTGGACATAAGGACAATGGTTCCCCTTCACCATAATTCATTGCCATAATGTGTTGCCTCACTACAGGTCTAAAAGCAACAGGACCAACACAGATTGACTGAAACCCCCAAATTAATCTTTCTAAATTGACTTACATAAGTATTTGTTACTGTAATGGAAAGCTAACTAATACATCTCTTATTTGTTAAATTCTGCTCAATATTTTGAGTAGTCCCAAACTAAGAAATACAAAAAAAATGAAAAATTGGAACCTTCCTTTCTAGAGCAATTTTTAGTGCAGTGTTGTTAAGTCTCACTACTATAAGAGGTCAGAGATAGCTTGAAGAATTCAGTAAAATCAGGGAGGGAACCTTCGCCTAGAAAATGCTAGACATTTTAAGAGGAGGCAAAGGGGTTAATTTCAAGGAAAATAAAAATTTAAAAAGCAAACACATGAGGAGATATGAAACAATGTAACCAGTATAGTTTAAGGAAAAAGATATGCTGGTGGGATTTCCTGTATTCAATCTTGGAAATGGTTGCCTAATTCCTTAACCCCCCCTAAGCTTCAGCTTCTTATCTAAAGAATAAGACAGCATTATCTGGTTATTAGGGGTATTCGAATTAATGCAAGAAAAATCTAAAGCAGTACTCAAAGAAAGAGACACTCGTATAACCATAGACCTGGAATACCTTGAATTCATTTCTAAAGTTTTTAAAGTTCACAAATTTCATCACAGTAAACCCTCTGTTTCTTAACACTACCCTATGATCAAAGAAACTGAGCTAAAACATTCTCCTAAATTCCACCACTGCTTAAAACAGCTTATAATTTCTAAAACTCCTTTAAACTCTCAGATTGATTTTATGTGGCAACAATGTAGTGTTTTTTAGGTGTATGTGTGCACAGGCGCATGTGTACAGATGTGTGTTGTCCATGTGTGTTCATGAGGTCAGGTAGCAACCTCAAGTGCCATCCTGAGACACATTGTCCACCTTTTTTGAGACAGGTTCACTCACTGGCCTGGACCTTGCCTCCCGCGAGCTGGCTGCCAGCATGGAATGCATTATTTTATGTGGATATTAAGGAATGGACATAGGTCCTAATACTTGTGTGGCAAGCAGTTTACCAACAAAAGTGATTTGAAGTATGAAACATTTTATTCATTCAGTATAACCTTCCTTCCCCCAAGAATGAGGATTTATTACCAAAAAGGGATAAAGGAAAGCACGGTGGACTTGTACTAGATTGGCAGAGCTAACTATGAAAGAGCATATGTAAAAGGCCTTGTAAAATACAAAGTTAGCTACCTATTCATATTCATAGCATATCTTTTCTAGCTAGCAGGTGACTTTCTAGATTTCTTTCACTTTAAGTGTTTTTTTTCCTTTTTGCTCAAAGTGTACACCCTACAACACACCATTTAATCTTCCTTTAAACATTTAAACGCATTTAGTATGCTCATGCATTTTGCTTATTTTCTTCTGGGTCTCATACTGTAATTTTATACAACCAACCAATCATTGATGACACTTGGTGTCTATTATATTAATCTCTATGGAAAGCATTAACAAAAAAGAACATTGAACAAGATAGATATTTGGTTAAAAAAATTAACAGAAGTAGTGCGAGCTCTATCATACTAAAAGGGTATTGTTACTCCCCACACTCGATTTTTGTGGAACCCAGAGCCTCATGCCCACTAGGCAAGCATGAATTACCTAGTCCATTATTGGACTTAGACTGACATTCTATCCAAATCAAAATCCAGGGAAAATCCATTTGTAAAATCCATTTATTAAATTACTCATGTTTCTCTCATTTTCTAATCCAGTTCTTAGAGAACTTTTTAAAGACACAAAATATTTTCAAACTAACTGGGTAATATTTTTACCATTTTCTCTTGGATATATATGATATCACTTATAACTGTTTTGTAGTCATTTCAATATAGTATAATTTCTTCTAAGTAATGTTTGTTCCCTAAGTTATATGATTTAGATGAATAAAAAGTATCTCTTCACATTAAAGAGGAGTAAGATAAAATATATATTACCTGGAGATAGGAATACTATCCCCAGCATTTGTGCCTTATGATCTTAGGCAAGTTATACTCACTGGGACTAAGGAAGATGTTTTATATTGCATATAGCCAATGTAGGGAAAAGTTACCAATGAGTCCTTTTTCTTATTTTTCCCAATCCTAGAATAAAACAGAGGCCTGGGGCTATGGAAAAGAATGGGAGAAACCAAATAGACAAAACACTCAATTCACAAAGTATGACAACATAATGCTTATCTGTCTCTGCCACAGAGCTAGGTACTGGGAAGAACAATTCAGAGAAATGGTAGATTTGAGGGCAGCCCTTCTGACCAGTATTTTATAGTTATAAAATGATAATAAAATCTACATCAGGGTTACTAAAAATATTGTCATTTTATACAGAACATAATACATTGCACATTGTAACCATTCCAGAATTAGTAGTCATTAGATCTAATTAAACCAATAATATAACTCTGTAACTTGGGGCAGTCTAGAGCTGAGCTATCCAATAAGGAAGCCAGGCTACTGAGTCAAATGTGACTGGAACATTAGATATTTCATCAACAGCTTTCACATTAGTTATGCCAAAATGATATTCAAGCTATACTAAATAAAGACTATTATGAATATTCATTTTACCTAAATTAAGTTATATATAATTATCTTGCATTATATTTCTACTAAACAGCTCTGGTCTAATGAATCATAACACTGATGAAGTTTCAAATGCAAAAGGGGATAAAGATTCCATTATGTTGTTCATATGAATTATCTAGACAGGGAGAAGAGCTGGGCAGGGTGGCACATGCCTTTAGTCCCAGCACTCAGGAGGCAGAGGTAGGAGGATCGCTGTTAGTTCGAGGTCAGCCTGAGACTACAGAATGAATTATCTAGGAAACTGAAGATCTTAATGCACTTTAAATTCTTCCTCATTTAAATAGTGTGATTTTAATATCTTATTTATCACATACTCCCAGTCTCTTCATTACCCATTTTAATCAACTGTCTATTCATTGGAACACAACTCATCTTCCCACTTTGATAAGAATATTCATTTTGGTGGGCGGAACAAGATGGTGGACGAGTAACAGCGTCGCCAGGACTCTCTGCGTAAGGTTTGATTTTCCAGGTGGGATCCAAACCCCGGACCCCAGCCGGACCTGAACCCAAGCCCACCCTCTCCCCAGCTCCTATACCAGCAGAGACAGGGTTCCCCAGCGGCTCTCTGCTCCGCAGAAAAACAGAGAGCCGACCCCTCCCCCACCCCAAGTGCCCACCACTGTCTCCTCCGAGCCTGGCCGGCTGAGCACCTTCCCCTCATGGAGCCCCTTCCCTACAGCACCCGATCCTCTGGCACACTTTTCTCCACAACCCCCCCCCCCCATACACAGGCAGAGCGATCCTTGGACAAACTGACCTAGCTTGGTTCCGGGGCAAGACCTCAGACAGATACCTGGGAACCTCGGCAGAGGCCAGTTCTGACCGGTACCTGCCAAGAGGGCACAGGCGGTCTCGGCAAGTACCAGGGATCACGCACCACTGCCAGGTGGGAAGACACTGGTCTCTATAACTTGGGGGGCTGGGGCTGATTCTACTGCAGCATACCAATTGGGCCTGGGGCCTATGAGGTGGCTCTAAGACTAAACAGTCACATACAGAGGGATCCAGATGGATAAAGATCTAAGCCTGTCTGGAGACAGAACACCCTAACAGGAAAGACCTCTGTTTAAGATCAAACCTGGTGATCATTCCACTGGAAGTAAAGTGGGCTGAATGGCACTCCACAGGGTGCCTGAGTCCCACTCCCCTACCTGGACATGGGCAGAAACCAACGGAAAAAAACCACAGAAATTAAAGACGAATCTCCCAACTCAGGGCCTCTAGTCCCATTATGGAACAGGAAAGTGACAAGGAAGTGGAGCCAACAAAAATACAATCCCAAAGAGAGAATAATATGACTCCTGACCACAACTGCAATGCAAACATGAAGCAGTTAATGGCTGATATGGAAACTATGAAAAAAGGCATGAATGAGATGATGCTCACCAACTCAAGCATAAACTCCAGACTGAATCTAATGGAGAGAAATATGAATGAATTCAGAAACCACATTAAGTGAATTGAAGATAAACCAACTAAAGGAGGAGCTAGATAATCAATTGATTAATTTTGATGGGGACTTAAGAAAACTTAAAAATGACTTTCGGAATCCCTAGCAAAAACAAAAATAGACTGGAAATTGGATCTCACCAAAGAATTGAAGTCTATAAACAAAATTATAGCAGAAACCAAAAATGAAATGGAGTTGTTAAAAACCTCCCTAGTATCAATCAGTTCCAGAGTCGACAATCTGGAGGACAGACTCTCAGATGTTGAGGACAAGACAGAAGGAATTAATAAGGATGTCATGGGATTCAACAAATTCAAGAAATCAAGTGAACATAATTTAAGGGATCTATGGGATACCATAAAGAGGCCCAATATTAGAATCAAGGGGATCCCAGAGGGAGAAGAAGCCCAGGCTAAGGGCATAGGAAATATTTTCAACAGAATTATTCAAGAAAATTTCCCTATCTAACAAGAGAAAGCCCACTCAACTTTCAAGGGGCCCAGAGGACTACAAACAGGCAGGACATGAAGAGGAATTCTCCTAGACACATTTTAATTAAGATGCCTAACATAGGAAGCAAAGAGAAAATACTCAAAGCTGCTAGAGAAAAGTAAACCGTAACTTATAAAGGAAAATCCATCAGACTTACCTCAGACTTCTCATTAGAAACCATGAAAGCAAGAAGGGCTTGGAATAACGCTTTTCAGGGCCTAAAGAAGTATGGCTTTCAACCTAGACTACTGTACCCAGCAAAGCTATCCCTCATAATAGATGGAGAAGTGAAAGTGTTCCATGAAGTAAACCAGCTCTACAACTATTTGAAAACAAAGCCAAAATTTCAGAAGATCCTACAAGAGATATCCCACACAGAAGAAACAAGAAATCTACCTCAGAAGAGTACCAGGCACGACGTTCACAGTCAGTGTGCTAATAACAGCAGCACAGAAAACAACCGCCATTAACCCTTCATGATGGCAGGGCTTAAAGCAAACCTCACAGTTATATCACTGAATATAAATGAACTTAACTCCCCTATAAAAAGACACAGACTTGCAGGGTGGATCAGAAAAATGGACCCTTCCATCTGCTGTCTTCAGGAAACGCACTTTACTTCCAAAGACAGCAACCTTCTTAGAGTTAATGGATGGAAAACACTTTATCAGGCATGTGGAAGTAAAAAGAAAGCAGGTGTGGCTACACTAATCTCTGACAAAATAGACTTTACACCAAAATCAATTAAAA
>PVHP010001455.1:71477-106528 GCA_004024765.1 Zapus hudsonius | reverse complement strand
TTGTTGAAGAAGGGAAGGGGGCTGAGTACTGCAGCCGAGCAGTGACCCATTTCTCCTAAGGCCCACTAACCATGTGAGTTGTGCGGCTCCACCTAACTGTGAGGGGCTGGGAGAAATCTGGAGGAAATGGGGATATTCTCTATTCCAGGGGGATGGTGAGTAGTAGAAAATTTGAGTGTGTTTGTGCCCCCAAAAGGGAGAGATTTAAAATGTAAGGAAAAGAATACAGAAGAGGGCTGGAGAGATGGCTCAGGGGTTGAGGCACTTGTCTCCAGTGCCTGGGGCCCCTGGTTCGATTCCCCAGGACCCACATGGGCCAGACCCACGGGGTGGTGGCCCTGGTGCTCTCTCTGCCCCTCTCTCTCTCTGTCTCTCTGCTTGAGGATGAATGGATAAAATATTTAAAAAAAAGAATACAGAAGAGGTAGAAAGCTGAATCCAGGAAGAGGTAAGGATGAGTCAGAAGATATAAACTAGAAGCAAACACCTGCCGTTACCCTCAGCCCTATAGGCATCATTTTAATCACTCATTTGGAAAAGTAAGTTGAAACCGGAAGCCCAAAGTCCTTAATCTCTCCAATCCCCTTGAGTGACCTTCCCCTGGTCACTGAGCACGGCCCCTGAGCGCGGGGTGAGAAACCAATGGGAGAAATGAGTGTGATGCGGTCGGTCCACAGCCAGGGAGCTGGAAAGCAAGGAGAATGGAAGGACAGGCACTTTCATTCGCTCAGCCTTCACGAACCATGTTCCTAAATGATTCTCATAAGGGCCAGAAATGCAACAGTATCTTCTGCCGTTTGAAGCCACAGTATGGGCCTCCTTTATCCTGCAACAACTTCCTTGCAGGTTCCTGAGCTACCTGGTCTCCATTGCTGCTCCAATGGCTGCCTCTTCTTCTTCCTACTCCCTAACCACAGCCCTCCCCAAGGTCTGACCTCAGTCATCTCTCTTCGTTCCTTGGGCCGTCTCTCCTAACCTCTTCTAGGCTGTGACTTGGATACTCAGCTGTCCCTTCGGTATCTCTGACCTCACAGTCCTGACTCTCAAGTCCATTTCCCCCACTTGCTCCCAAGACCTTGAGACTAGCCGTGGCCTACCGGGAGCTCTCTCTGAGCTCCAGGACAATTCTGATGAACCTGGTTGAATCTGGGTAGATTAACCTAGACTGTCACCTTGATGGGATCTAGAATCATCTAGGAGAACCCTGGGCATGTCTGAGATGGGGTTTCTAGACTGGGTTAGGTGAGGTGGAGAAGACCCCACCCCCTAAACATGAGCAGCACCATCCCATGGGCTAGATTGTCTAAAAGGAGAAAGTGAACTGAGCACCTGCCTTCACCTATTTCCGGGCTGCGGATGTAATGTGATCAGCCATCTCGTGCTCCTGTCTTCATCACTTCCCACACACCCAAAATGGGAGCCAAAATAAACCTTTCCCAGGCTGGGGAGATGGCTCAGCAGCTAAAGGTACTTGCTACCAAAGCCTGCCATTCTGGGTTCAATTCTCCAGTGCCCACGGAAGCCAGATACATGAAGTTCCTGTGCAGTGGCAAGAGGCCCTGGCATGCCCATGTTCGTTCTCTCTCTCTCTCTTTCTCTTTGCAAATAAATAAGTTTAAAAAAATAAAGCAACCTGTCATTCCTTAGTTGCTTTTATCAGGTGTTTTGTCACAGCAACGAGAAAGTCACTGACACAGCCCCAAAACCAAACCTACTCACTCTCGCTCAGTACTAAGCCTGGTCCCTGCCCTAGAGGTTTGGTGTTTCCTTCATTCTTAGATCTGCCTAGGATCAATTTCTGGGGTCTTGTCATCATGCCCACATGTATCCATCCAGGAAATCGCCACTTGTATCTCTTCCTACTGACTTTTATGTCCCCTTTCCTCTCTGTTCCATTTGCCTCTGTTAGAATGTTGAGCTTGGTGACTTTAGGATTCTGCACAGCTTCCTGCTTTTTTCTTCCTACCTCCCCATCTCCTAGCCAAACAAATTCTTGAAACTTTGATTTGACATCACCTTCAGTAGTGAACACCTGAGAGCACTTCAGTCTTTTTTAAAATATTTGAGTGAGAGAACAGGTGCACCAGGGCCTCCTGCTGATGCAAACGAACTCCAGATGCATGTGCCACTTTATATGTCCAGCTTTACATGGGTACTGGAGAATTTTACCAAGGCCATCAGGCTTTACAAGCAAGTGCCTTTAACCACTAAACCATCTCTCCAGCCCCGGAGTCTTTTTTTTTTAAGTCAGGATCTTCTATCTTGCATAAACTGGCCTCAAACCCACAATCCTCCTGCTTCAACCTCCTCAGTGCTGGGATTACAGGCCAGCCTTATAGCTGAGGCCTCTACACATTGATTAGCTTCACCAGTCTTATTTTTCTTTGTGTATATTTCTTACACTCCAGGAGCACTAGTTTACTTCTCCCCACATGCCTAGGGTTGTCCTTCTTCTGGGCCTGGCTCAAGTTGACATGCCCTTCCCCAGCCCCAGCTCTCTTGTCTTTCTGTTGAAACTTACCCACATTTCAAGCTCTTTTTTTTTGAAGGGGGTTGGGATTAAGACAGTCTCACTCTATAGCCCAGGCTTGCCTGGAACTCCCTATGTAGCCCAGGCTGGTTTCACACTCATGGCGATCCTCTTAAATCTCCTAGGTGCTAGGATTACAGATTTAAGCCACCACAGCCAGTTCTTCAAGCCTTTTTCAACACAGCATTGTCTGGACTTCCTAATACCCTTGGCTCTGTCTCTGTTCTGTCTTCTGCTGCTGCTGCTGTATTATCTAGAACTGTCTTTCAGTTACAATGAAAAGCACTTGTCTTTGCCACTTGCCCACTATTCTCTGGCCTCCAGACCAGGTGGCTCTCCACAGTGCTTTCAAAAAGGAAAGATACAATGGTGCCTTGCAGGAAGCAGCTATTTTTGTGATGTTAGTGTTTTCAGTCACAAGATTAAAACTCCCACAATTGGGAGTTACCAACAGGGGCAGGTGGCTGTGCTCCCCTGGGCCCAATTCTGTGAGCATTCTGGAAGCTGGCTGACAATCTGAGCTGTGTGTGCAATCACAAGCAAAACCTCGTTGCTTTGCATATGCTTCAGGGGCCTCCCAGCCAAGAGGTTTTTCTGGAACATTCCAGCTAGTTTTGTTCCTGTGAAACCCACTTCCCTCTGATCACACCAGAGATGCCAGACGGGTGTCTGAAAGGGAATTCAGTTCAAACTGGGGCTCTCCATGGGTTACTGAGGCCCACAGCCTTCTACCTGGAAGCTTACTGGGTGGAAAATGGTCTGTATTGTACTTACTTCAAATCACAAAAAGCTTGGCTGGAAACTGCAAGAAAACCATTCCTAACTCTGGAAGCTGAAACGCCCAGAGGAAATCCTGATGCTACCTTACTGGGCAGTGGATTTGGGGAAAATAAGCAGGAGTCACCTGGCTGGGGTGGCGTTAGCTGGAACTGTCTTCACCTCATGACCCACCTTCCTCTGTGGACCACATCAGGGACAATACTTCCCAACGCTAAAATACAATAATAACATGAAGCATTTCATCACCCCAAAGCAAGGTGGACCAAAACGTCTTCCCCACCCACAGCCCAGAGGAGCAAATGGTCCCCTGGAGTATCTTAGAGATCAGCTCAAAGCTCTCAGGGCAGGACAGCGGGAAGGAGGGGTTGGGGGGAGCCTTGGAAGAACGTCTACCCCTATCCACCTGCCTAAACCCACTGCAACCACAGGCCTGGACCAAATCACACTCACTGGCAGGTAAGTTGCCTGGTGACACCCGTTCTGGTCCAATTCTCTGATTTCACAAACCGAGGCCCAAGGAGGTTAAGGAGTGCCTCTGAAGTCACACAGCTAATTTTGGAGACAATAGAAACTCAGATCCAAATCTCCTGGTGGCCACACAGGGACTCTACTCTCAACCTCTCAGCTTTGAGGCAAGATCCCAAACGCTGGAACAGCGTCACAAAGGCTGTTTGCAAATGCACGTTGAAAAGCAATGGGGGAAGAAACAGCTGCAGACCTCTAGAGAGAGCACTTCCATGGGTGGGGGTGGGGAAGGATAGCGAATTGTTTTCAAAGCACTCTGCAGAGTTGAAAAACAATATGTTCCCAAACAAATAAATTCTGTTGACTAAGAGAAAGTATTTTTTAAATTCTTTTCACTGCTTCAGATCTCAGTGTTGAAGTTTGGGGGAGAGGTTGTGTTTGCTCAGGCCTGTAATCCCAGCATTCAGGAGGCTGAAGCAGGAGGATTGTGCGTTCTAAGTCTAGTCTGGGCTACATAACAAGATTTTGCCTCCTCTCCCCCCCACCAAAAAAAAAATCTTTCTTTTTAATAGAACTGTTATTATTGTTGTTAAAAACTAATTCCAACACATTTTTCAAAGTTTCCTTTAACACTCAAAGCCAAAGTATTCTCTCTTCTCAAACCAGAGAGACTCCCTGAGGTCTGAAGAGGGGAAACTGTTTAACATTGACTCCGGAAAAGCAAGCATGGCCCTCGGAGGCTGCAGCTTCTTTGGAGCTGGGGGGCTGAGAAGCAGGCACAGCAGAGCCCCTGCACCCACTCTGCTCCACCAGATCCATCTTGCTCAGCAAGCCCTGATGGAGCATGAGGACAGAGAGGATTCTGCCCAGAGCCCAGCGCCCAGAGCCTAGGCTTTGCAATGGGAGGGAGGACTGGAAAATCCTTGGGTTCAAACGTCAAAAAGGAGACAGTGTTCATGACTAAAAGACCTTGGAGTAACCTTAAAGGAAGTCAGCAAAACCCAAAGATGTCCTGTTTCTTCTGTCACCCCGATGCCTTTTTTTTTGTCAGTAGAATACAACATAGCTCCATTTTCTGCCTGTCCCTTGCATTTTGAGTTCAGTGTTTCTTGTGTGTGTGTGTGTGTGTGCACAAGAGGAGGCTACAGGAGAATGTTGGATTCTGCCTACATGTTTCCTTAAGACGGAGTCTCTCATTGACTCCAAGCTTACTGTTTTCACAAACCCAAAATGTTCTTGTCTTTGTTTCCCAGAACACCAGAGTTACAGAAGTGCATGGCCATGCCCAGATGGGGGATCAAATTCAGTCTCAGCCCCTGTCTCCCAACCCCTCATTCTTGCCTGAGAAGTACTCATAGCAGCTGAGCCATCTCCCTGGCCCCAAGTTTGGTGTTTCTGAATGACGCATGTCCCACGTCTGCACCCTAGGTTTGTGGGTGCCACCATTCTGGGAGGTCCACTATTCAGTAACCCAAGCATACTTCTCTGAGCCAATACAAATCCTTTCACCACGTCCATTCCCCCAGCATCTGCTCCCACCTCCCTCCTCCCACTTTCACTGTTCTCCTTCGGTCTCTGGCTGGTCATCTCTTCCAGCCAGCTCTTTCCTCTGCCAGTGAATGGCAAGCAACCTTAATTCGAGACCACCCTGAGACTACATAGTGAATTCCAGGTCAGCCTGGGCTACAGTGAGACCCTACCTCGAAAAACAAAACAAACAAACAAAAAAAGTAGAATAGAAAATACTGGAGGTGCCCCCTAGAGTGAGTGTTGTTTCGTGACACTTTTGCTTCCATTGTTCTGTGTGTGGCTTCTGGACCTGCACAGAAATCCTATTTTTATTTAATTTTTTTTTTTGAGGTAGGTTCTCACTCTTAGCCCAAGCTGACCTATAACTTGCTGGGTAGTCACATTAATAACTCACATTAATCCTCCTATTTCTGCCTCCCCAAACCCTATTTCTTTTATTATTTTTTAAATATTTTATTTGAGAGAGAGAGAGAGAGAATGAGCATGCCAGGGCTCCTAGATGCATACACCACCTTGTGCGTCTGGCTTTGAGTATGTTGAGTACTGGGGAATTGAACCTGGGTCCTTAGGCTTTGCAGATGAGTGCCTTAACTACTGAGCCATTTCTCCAGCCCCGAAAACCCTATTTCTTACTTGAGTTGGAATCAAAGAACCTTTAAGTCCCTGGTGTAAAGAGGCATGGAAGACAGCAAGGAGCTGCCAGTGAAGACACCGAGGAGCCATCACTCAAAGTGCCAGTAGTGAAGGGGGGCTATGGGGAGGAGGGTGTTATGGAACAGGCTCAGAAGGCCCTGTGGTCCTCAAAGCTCTCTTGGGTCCTCAGGGTAGGTCCCATCCTCCTGACTGGTGGAGGAGGGAGATTGTTTTAGAGGTCTGTGGAAGCTGCTGAGTTGCACTCCGAGCACTCCCACTCAAGTTAAACAAATCAAAGACTGAAGTCTTAATTAATGGACATCAAGACAAAAGACAACTTTTTAAAAAGAGAATCTTCCAGAGAACTTTCCATGAAACTCCAGCTCTGCTTCTCGTTAAGAACAATCCAGGAGGACCTGTCTGATGGAAGTGGGATGTTTCAAGCCAGTTAAGGAGACATATCATCTTCTGCAGTGGGACCATCAAATGCCGCAACTTAACGTCCTGTCCCCTGGATTGGGCACAGACACGTTCTGACTCGTCCTCCACACCCTCAGCTTCTGGAGGAGTGGCCACGCTGCTGTCACTGACAGTAAAAAGTGAGCACATTCTCCTGGTTTCCTCGGATCAGGATGACAGGAGGTCCTAGGTCCTGGGACAGGGTCTCCAGCCAGGCCATGTACAGGGAGCTGGGGCACTTCCCCTTCCTCCCTATGGGCAAGGTACTGCAGAAGGAAGAGGATGGTTTATTGCCCACTTCAGAAGCCCTTTTGATCACTCATATTAAGAAGATCCCCACCCACTTCTGCAGCTTTCCTCAAAATCTATCTTTAGCCAAGAGCCATCCCTGCATGCCCCCTCCAGTCCCCACAACTTCAGCTTTCCTCGCACCCATACACCCATGGTGGCTCTCTCTCCCTTCCTAAAATAAATACCAGGCTTGCTCCTGCCTCGGGGACTTTAGACTTGAAGTTTGTTCCACCTGGTAAATCTCATCCCCAGCTCTGCCAGACTCCTTTGAATCACTCAGGTCCTGTTCAAGTTCAGCTCTGCTGACCATCCTCTTCCGAGGAGGTAACCATACCATTCCATCCTGTTCCCATTGCACTGTCATCACAGCCCGTCACAATCTCCAAAGCATTGTGGGCTGTATCTATTTGTTGTCTGTCTCCCCCACTGGATTGTGTGCTCACTCACTCACACTCACTCACTTACTCACAGGCTGGGTTGATCCTGCCCGGGCTGCCCGGGCTCCCCTGTGCCCAGAACATGCTCTGATACAGCTAGGCTAAGTGGGAGATCCCACCCCATCAAGCCACATGGCACATCACGCCAGGCTTGCCTCTGCTGCCACACACTTTCCTGACGCCACAGGACATGGGATGTGGCAGGTCTACCTGTCCTGCCTCTGCCCAAGGAATCCGGAGGCAGACTAGCAGTGCCTCTGGAGGTCACTTCTCCAAATTGTGCAATGCTGTGCAAATAATGAGGTGTCCTGGAGATTCTCTTTGGTCATGTCTTATGGGCTATCTCACAGAGCAACTTTTCTACCATCTTGAGAATTCCAAATATGATTGAGACAGCCACAGCTGCCTGGATCTCGGCTCCTGGGGAAGGCAGTATCCCACAGGCCCAGCTGCTGTTGCGTGAAGTCTCCTCACAAGGGGCTATGACTGACCATCTGTTTTCCCTTATGTCCACCCACAGGCATTGTTTCATATGAGCCCTAACCGAGCCTGGTGATGGGCAGAGGCCTCAGCTGGGCAGAAGCAGGACAGTGGAGTCCCTATGAGGTTCAAGGTTCAGAATTTGGCCTCAAAGAAGCTGCCCGAGTGGTGGCTTTGGCAGAGTGTCCAAGCTGTCCCTGAGCCTCAGAGTCCTCTAAAGTAACAACAGAGAAACCACCCTCATAGGATAGCTCTGGGCATACAGAGGGACCACGCTTGGCACGCCGGAAGCTCTTCAGCCCCGGGTGAGCCAGCCAGTGATGGCTGAGGTGGGACTCCAACTAAAGTCTTAGGATGTCCCATAAGCTGCCTCTCTGCTCATCAAGGACGGGGATCCCTAACCAGCTGCTTCCTGCCATTGTCAGAGTGGCATTCCAGACAACTACTGCCCTGTTTAAAAAGCAAGGTTCCAAGGAGTGGGCAAGGTGGGTGGGAACAGGGGCATCATCTTGGTTTGAAGTGTTTGGTGACTTTCCAGGGAAAAGGGACAGAAGAGTGAAACCAAGGTCTGGAGATTTCACAGGAGTGCCCAAGGCTGAAGTCACCACACAGTTACTACTATCAGGAACTGAATTCACAAATTTCAAAGGCCATAGGAACAGATGCCTGCCTGTTCCCAAGCAGAGGACGCTCCTCACTCGGGAGGCACATAAGCTTCAGTAGAAGTCGCCTCTTCTGCTGAGCCTGGGGCCTGCCCAGGAACTGTGCTTTGAACAGCACCAATGACACATGACACACTTGCTCCTGCCAACAGGATGCACTCGCCTAAACCTGCTAATCTTTAGAACAAAGCTGCCTGGAACAAAGCTACTTTTGTTCAAGACAGCATCTCTCATTCACCAAGCAAGGCACTGTTGGGTCTATATGAGATGCAAAGGTTCTGGAAGAGAACAGTGGTCACAGGCTCCAGATACAGTCCCACTTCCCACTCCTGGGGCTTCACTCCCGTGGTGGCTTCCTTGTCCTTAGCATGGGGCTGAGGAACACAGTTTGCATACAGTTTTGAAAAGTAACAAGGCCCAAGGCCCAGAGTAGCCTAGCTAGCGAATGCAATGGTGAAGATGAGGTTCTGATTACTACTCTTTGATGCTGAGTAGGGCGTCCCTTCAGACAAAAGAGGTGGCTGGTCCCAACAGGACCAGGCTGTTAGTCTAGTCAAAGGCCATGAGCTGACTCACTCCTGTAGCTGCACTCAAACATGGATGTGTGTGTGTGTGTGTGTGTGTGTGTGTGTGTGTGTGTGTGTGTGTATAGGGGGATAATCAGATGACACTAACTAGTAGATGCAAATAGCAAAATGCTGTCTTGGCTCTAGAAAGATATCCATAGAGTTCTCCAAACTGTTAAACAATGAAAGGTCACCACTACGGTTAGGTAGTGAAAAAAATTCTTTTCCTCTTTCCTCTTCTCTCCTCTCCCCTCCCCTCCCCTCTCTTCTCCTCTCCTTTTCTTCCTTTCTTTTCTTTCTTTCCTTTTCTTTCTTTCTTTCTTTTTCTTTCTCTTTCTTTCTTTCTTTTCTTTCTTTCGTGCTTAGACTCTGGTGAATGTGGGTCTTGGGTTCCACCTCAGCCTGCTTCTGGATTCTGAAAGGGACTGAGGAATTATTTGCATCTCAAGGGTCTCTGGAGTTCTGGAGCTGATCTCACTGTACTCTGAGAAACTCTGAGCTGGTTTCTAGTTTGGGGAGTTGTGAGCTTCACACAGCTGCTCTGTCCTCCCCAAGGAGTTGACCTGAGAGCCAGGCCCATTTGGGCAACAGCTGTGCCTACCAGCCATGGTGGGGCGTATGCAGGGTCATCTGCAACATTGTTGGTCTCAGCTGATCCCAACAAAACTGGTTGGTGGGGATTGACTTTTCCTATGAGGTCTTGGTCATGAGGGGCAGAAAGGGAGAGATGCCATTAGAAAGTCACCTCTCACATGAAATTCCACCTCATGTAGCCTGACAAATTGACTCATTTACTAGCAAATAAATGAACTCACACATGTTAGGATGAGAGAGAATCTTCAGTAGCCTCATGGGATTGAGGCCACAGAGACATGGGGCCTCATGTCTGAACCAGTAGCAGGTCACAGTAGCAAATCTGCTTCTTTGAACAGAGGCAGCACCTCAGGAAGCTGTGGCATGTCCCAGCTGCTCACCCCTAGAAAGCATACGCCCAGGCATCCCGTCGAGGAAGAAGTCTGGGAGGATCCTCAGAAGAAGACACATCCACTGTGTTGGCACTCTGACCCCAGCCACGCCCTGGGCCAATATTGTCTCAGGAACATTCTCAGTGAGGTGTTGGAGGTAAACTGAGCCCCTTTCCTTAGCACTTTGTAGGAAAAACTCATCTCCCTATGAGCCCTGGGAAGTGATGTTTGAGGCAGAAACAGCTTCATGGGTGAGCAGGCATGTCAACACACAGGGCCCTGCACTCTGAGGGTCACATCTGGTTTAATGCTCTGCTGTCACACTCTTCACTGTTTTTTTTTTTTTTCTATTCCTTAAGTGACACAGGAGAGCACTCTAAACTTCCTGTGTGTGACACCACCCACTGAGAACTGGATACAGGAAGCTCTCCCTTTAGGAAAAGTGCATGCAGGTACTGGTGACATCTGGGGTGACCCAGAGAAGGACTGGAAACTGCCCAAGATTAGGCTTCTGTGCTTTTATCTAATTGGAAAGAGTAACTATCACTCCACATAAGACATCAAGAGCCACTAAGAATTCTTGATGTCTTCCCCTGTCCACAGGCAGAAAGGGAGGGACAATATTAGTACGTCATTTGCTATGATCTGAATATGCATGGCCTGCCAGGTTGAAACCCTCACCCTGGGGTGAGAGGGGTGACAGGTAATGGGGTTAGGAGGTGGCCTTTGGAGGTGATTAGGTTAAGAGGGACTATCCCTCCTAAAAGGATGTAGAGAAATACATAAATGGGTATTCTCATAAAACAGACCCAGACACCTCCCTCTCTCCCTCCACCACTTGAGGACACAGAAACAAGGGGTTAACTGTGACCGGAAGGCTGGTCCTCATCACATACTGAATTGACTGCCACTTTGATATTGGACCTCCCATCTTCCAGAACTATGGAAGAAAGAAGTTCTGTTGCTTAGGAGATACTCAGTGTGTGGCATTCTGTTATAGTTCTGAGTAGACTAAGGGCATGAACCAGCTTGAGTTTAAGTACTATCCAAAATCAGGCTCTCTCTTCCCTCTCTCCCTTTCTTTCTTTCATACGATCTCACTATGTTGCCAAGGCTTGCCTCGAACTCTTGTGCTCAAATGATGTTCCTGCCTTAGCCTCCCCAAGCACATTTCTTATAGCTGAAACCATAATGTCCACTCTGCTGCTGGTCAAACTCTACTAGTTGGAGATGAAACACTATTGCAGTTCTGTCCACAAAGAGAAACTGTGGCTGTTGCCTTTGAATTTTCATGGGTCTATAGGTGAACGGTGATCTCTTAATGGGTGCTTAGCTCAGTCCTTGAATGGTGGATGCCCTCTGGCTTTACCTGGCACTTTCCTGTTTATCTACTAGAAGCCATTGGGCATTTTTGGTCTAAATCTATTTGTCACGTCAATCTTCTCCAAGGGACACTTTTGCCTAAAAGGATCCTGGAAAGAGGGTACTGCTGGCTGGAGACCAGGATTTACATGACTTGCATGGGACTTGTGTTCATGGAGCTCACAGGTCTCTTCTTCTGAGTCCAGTGCCCTTTGACCCTGGCCTCTGCAGACCTGCTCAGGTGGTGACAAGGCTGGGATGGAGCATTCCCAAGTCTCACACATTCCAAGATCCATGTGTTCCTAGGCTTGGGGCCACTCTACATACAACCCTAACCCTAACCCTTACCACTCTGGTGGCAGATCTGGGCTTGCTTGGTCAGACTGATGATAGTACTTTGCAGACTGACTGAGATGTTCAGACACACGAGTGAAGAAAAGCATGCCGCTGAGGTACATGCCCACATCACCATCGGTCAGTGGTCAACCTATACCCACCTGTGTCCACCTCTGCCCAGCTCCTTTCCACCACCTCAAACTTGCGAGAAAACTCTCATGCATTCTTTATCAGAGTGTGCCTTGAAAAGGGGGCCATGTCTTAGCAGGGTGTGGTGGCACACACCTTTAATCACAGCACTTGGGAGATGGAGGTGAGAGGATCACCATGGTTTCGAGGCCACCCTGAGACTACATAGTAAATTCCTGGCCAGCCTGGGCTAGAGGGAGATTGTACCTCAAAAAAATGGGGGGACTGGAGAAATGGCTTAGGGGTTACTGTGCTTATCTTGCAATCCTAATGACCCAGGTTTGATTCCCCAGTGTCCACGTAAAGTCAGATGTACAAAGTGGCACATGCATCTGGATTTCGTTTGCAGTGGCAGGAGGCCTTGGCACACCAATTCTCTCATTGTCTTTAAATAAATAATAAGTAAAAATATTTTAAAAGTTGAGCAGGGCACTATGTATTTTGGTTTGGTAGGAGCCCTAAAAGGATGCAGCAGGCCCTGGCTTCAGAGCCTGAGCAAACAGGCCCAGCAGGCCAGGTGCTCTGCCCCCAGCAAGTGTGAGAATGTAGCTATTTGCCTTGGCAAGACCCTTTCTCCCTGAGCTTTGGAAGCAGGGGCTTCCCCTGTTCCTCCTGCTGGCCTCAGAGAAAACAGCCTCAGGGAGACTCTCCTCCTCCCTGTCACCTTCTACTTGCTCTCCCCTGGCTAATGCCACAGGGAAACACGAAACTGGATGTGGGAACAGTGGAGCTGGAGCAGGCTTCTCTTCCTGCTGTCCAGATTTAGCACCCATATCAGTAAGGGAAGGAGAATGGCCAATGAGAGTTGGGCAATTCCCAAAGAAGGGGACAAGGTGATGGGTTTGGCTTCTGGAATGAGCTGTGCCCCTTTGCCAAGCCTGTTTGGCAGGAAAAAGAAGGAACAGCATGGTAGGCCAGCGATGCCTGGGACATAAGACCTGCCAGCTGGCACTCAGGCCAAGGCCAGAGGGCAGACAGCAGCCTGGCCCTGTGCTGAGCATCTGCCCAGGCTGTGTCTGTAGCACCCAAGCCCCTTCCCCTCCTGAGCTTCTGTGCTTGTGGGGACAGGCCCTGCCTCCGGGCAGCCAGGCAGGCGCTACTCACATGACAACCAGAGCTGCGTCTCGAGAATAGTCCAGCAGAATCTCATTCAGCCTCACCTGCCGGAGGGACTGGACCCAGGAAAGCCAAGGTCACTTCCCGCACCGCTGGTAGCAGCCCACCCCCTGCCCAGTCCAACTGGATGTGGAATGACTTCCCTAGACAATTCTAGATTCTTCTGCCCAAGAAGAAAGGGACCTACATGGGAAGTGTACATCCTACAGGAAGTCTTTTTGTTTTTCTTTTCTCCTTGCCTGACTTTGTTCCCATGACTAGAACAATAGTGGGAAGAGGGGGCACTTTACTGGGTTGAAATGTCAGCCTGAGGCTTCATAGCAGAGAGCCTGGGCAAGGCTCAATGTCTTCCTGTAAAATGGAGTGATGCTCTCCCCAGGGAATGGGGAGAGGCTCAGGCGAACACAGATAAGCGCTCCACGTAAAAGATCTAGGGACTCTGGGCCGGAATGGGCTCCACTCCCCCTGTGACAGAGTGAATTTCCTTTGGGCACTAAACTTATTCAGAATTTTTGCCGGAGTTAGCTGGTGGCCTGAGCCCTTGGGACAGGAGATTCTAGCTGATAGATTCAGAAAGTCTCCAAAGTCCCAGTCTATGTGGGCTGTGGAAGGGGATGTCCCTGGTGTTGGGCTGCATCTAGGACTGTGTTTAGAGGTGAAGGGAGACAGCCAGGCAGTTTGGTGGACACCTAAGACAACCATGGCATGAACTCCTTCCACCAGGCATGGAGAAGCAAGAAGGGGAGGCAGGGCTCTAGACAGCCTACCCATGGCTGGAACAACTTCAAGGCCCTCAGCTTGAGAGCCGCATGGAGCTCCACAGTGGTTACCCTTAAGTCCTCACATGTGGACTGAGGACATCTTAGTGGAGGGAAAACAGGGTAGGGAACAAGGTGGGTACCCTGGAAGTTCAGGACACAGGGACACATGGCCAGGACCCCCTCCCCAGCACATTCCTCAGCGAGACCCTGCCTTCTTGCACCTTGATTCTGTTCTTGTTAACCTCCTCATCTGAGATCTTCCAGGGACAGTCCCGCCTCATCTCTGCGACAGTGGCTTCATCCTTGAAGCCATCATTCAGGCGAAAGGGTGCGATCATATCCTCAAACCGCTTGGTGCTGGGCAGAAGAGAGTAGGTGAAGTGGAGTTAGGTGGCTCATCTCCAGGGGAGCCAGGGGCCCTGGGGGGAGCTTAAGCTATGATGCCACCCATAAAAGTTTTTAGGCAGAACTCATTTGACCCTGTCATCTACATTTGAGTGGCTTGTCTGTAAAGTCAGATCTGGCATTGAACTATAAACTTCCACAAGTCATTCACACAACTCTCCTGGGCTACCCCAACCCTCATTCAATAGGCAGGCATGGAACACCGTTCTGGGCCAGGCTATGTACTATCCCACACTAGGAAAGGCAGACTGGTTCCCAGCCTCATGAAGTTCATGATCAGCTGGGTGATGAGCGGCCAATAAACACTAAGTGGACAGTTTAGAAAGATAACACCCTGCGTAGTGGGGCAAAGAATAACTGATGCTTCCAGGCCTGAAAAATACCTGTCTATCTGTAGCCAGCGGTGCACAAGGCAGAGGGTATTGGAGCAAAGGCCCCAGACGTCATCTATTTAGTCCATGTGAGAGGCAGCCAGTGGGGCTGCAGAAAGGGGACCCAGAGTAGACCCTTCTGTTGGGAACACAGAGAACTCACTGCTCAGCCCGAGGCTTCTGATTAATGTCGGGAAGGACATGGACTTCGTGAAATCCCAGCCGGAACTTGCTCAGCAGAGAAATGATCCTGGAGGACGGAGGGAGAGCTTTTTAAAAGTATTCTTTCATCTAGTCAACCAATTTTATCAAGTGCCTGCTGAGTTTATAGCGTGAACCAAGCTGATTAGGCTCGGACCTGATGAGCTGCCATCCAGCATGGGAGGCTCAATCCAGTAAGGAATACTGCAAAGTGGGTCAGATGGTGGCAAGAAACAAGGAAGCTGGGGATGAGGCACAGTGGATACAGTGCCTTCTTAGCACACACAAAACTCCAAGTTCAATCCCCAGCACTGCATAAACCAGGCATGGTGATGTAAACTTTAATCCCAGAAACCCTGGGCAGGAGGTGGATTCGGTGATGCCCACATAATGTGGTGTGCCCACCAAACTGGGATTACTGGACTCACTGGAGGAGGAACCTGGTGAGCTAAGGCATGGGAGGGTGAGTGGCAGGGTTGGTGCAGAGAAGGCTGGGATAGCATACTGACAGGGAGCTAAAGGCCCAGGCCCCTGAACTTGGAGTGGGATCTTGCAAGCAGAGCTGTAGCCAGACTCATCTTAGAGTGTGGCACAAGCCAGCAGGCTTGGGGTCATAGAGACGGCTGATCACGTGGCCCACCATGAGATGACTAGGAGAGAAAAGTCTTCCTAATCTGACGAAGGACAGCTGCTACCCAATGGCACCACAGCCTTGGGCAAAGGCAACATCACAGAACCCAGCTGCAGCCCAGAGCTGGGACAGGAAGCAGAGATTGTCATGGAGCCTTCCCTACCTGTTTACCCTTTCATGATCCCAGAGGCCAGGTGCTGCTGCACCCAAGCAATGCTGTCCTTGGCTTTGCAGGGAAAGGGGGCCTTTTGGTGGTGAAGTTCTCATGGAGTGGGGGGCAGAGGGCAGGACAAAAACAGATGGGACCGCCAGGCTGTCCTGAAGGGGTGAAATCCTGGTGTAGCACCAAGGGTGCCCCTCTATCCTGACCCTGGGCAGCATAGCCACTGCAAAAGGTGCTAGAGCATATGTCAGGTTCTTCTCTTTGGGCAAACCACCCCAGCTGTTTGAACAGGCATTACCTATGACCTTCGGCCTCACCTGGGCTTTCTGGAAAACTGCAGTTGCCCAACTGTACCTGCGTGACTCATGCCAACTTGGCACCTGTGGGTGTACCACTGTGTCTAAGTCAACTCCTATTCTAACTTACTGCTGCTATTTGAATACAGTTTGTCCCCTGAACTCGGGTTAAAATTTAATCCCCGGCGTGAGGGAAGAAGAGGGTGGAAACTTCATCTTCCTCTGGTGTTCGTGAGACCTATGGGACATGATTAGGATTGGACAGGGAAATTGGGGTGGAGCCCCATGATTGAATCTTGGTGGTTTGATAAGAAAAGAGAGAGGGGTCTGGGGAAATGGATCAGCAGTTAAAAGTATTTGCTTGCAAAACCTGCTGGCTTGGGTTCAATTCCCCAGTACCCATGTAAAGCCAGATGCACAGAATGGCACATGCATTTGGAGTTCATTTGCAGTGGCTAGAGGCCCTGGTGCACCCAATCTCTCTTTCTCTTCCTGCTTGCAAATAAATAAAAATACGAGAAAAAAAGGAAAAGAAAGAGACAAGACACATACACACATGCATACACACGAGCATTCTCTCTCTCTCTCTCTCTCTCTCTTTCTCTCTCTCTCTCTCTCAGGCCTCTGCCAGCTAGAAGGCCATTGCCAAATGCTGCCCCTAGACCTTGAGCCACCAGAACTTTTCCTTATAAAGTAGACTGCCTCCAGTGTTTCATTGCAGTCATGAAGAAAACAAACAAGTTAAGACACTTAGATACATTTCAGAAGGAAATTACATCTCAGTATTAATTAATTATCAGTTTTAGTTTTTTCAAGGTAGGGTCTCACTCGAGCCCAGGCTGGCCTGGAGCTCACTGTGTAGCCCAAGGCTGGCCTCAAACTCACAGAGATCCTCCTACCTCTGCCTCCCTAGTGCTGGGATTAAAAGTATGTGCCACCATGCCGACTTATCTTCTAATTTTAAACAGAAAACAGTCCTTCTTGCCACAAAAATGTGACAGTGAAAACACATGTAAATAAACCAGCCAGTGCACCAAACTCTGCCAGGCCTAAGAGGCAGGTTACTCACTACTACACCTACTGAGGCAGGGAGCTTACATGACAACTGAGCTCTATGACAAGCCAACCCTAAGCCAAAATTCTCTACAGAAGCAGCTGCAGACCAAGGGGTTAAAAGTCACTCTCCACCAAGAGCTTTGCTGCTACTTCTGCCTAGTGAGTGGTCATGGCTCCCGGCCAGTCAAATCACCTCTTGTCTTCCCTGAGCCTGCATTGCCACTTTGGGACATTGCCAGGGAGGATTCTTGTCCACTTCACTTCCCTTGGCTTGCTTTCCACAAGGGTCTCTACTTACCACCCATCCCTGGCCTGGCATAGCAGAGACCAGGGCACCTACCTACGTCTCGTTAAGGGGGGACAAGAAGCCAGAGTGCTTAGGAAATGGAGAGTCCCACTCCTGCCTGAGCCTCAGTCACTACCACTGTGGCCTGGACAGAGCTGGTCTGGACTTTGGGGCAGGCCCAGGACCACCTGGGGCAGTGGGAGGACACAGGACCAGGGAGGCACAGTGGCCTGTGGTCTTCACTTACGCCTTTCTCTCCTGGTCCATCCGGTTGATCTGGCCCCCCACAAACACGCGGATCTTACATTTGCTCCATCTCTTCTTGCGGCGCAGGAGATAGGGGATGAGGAGGGTGAGGCCTGGGAACCGAGAGGAAAAGACTCAGGATGCACTCTGCCATGGGTAAGCTGCTCCCCTCATGGGACTTCTAGTCCCTATCAGTGTAAGAGCTCACCTGACTAAACCCCACTTGCCATGGTGCTGGCTTAATTCAATAGGCTTAGTTTTTTATTGTTCATCATTATATCATCATCATTTTTAAATTTTTTTTACTATTTAGCTTTTTTTGAGGCAAGATCTTGGTATGTAGCTCAGGCTGGCCTTGAATTCCTGATCCTCTTGCCTCTGCTTCCCAAGTGCTGGGATTGCATGTGTGTACCACCATGCCAGGCCAACATGGCATTTTAAAAAATTATTTATTTATTTGTAAGGAGACAGAGACCAAGAGAAAGAGAAAAAGAATAAGCACACCAGGCTCTTGTCACTGCAAACAAACTCCAGATGTACGTGCCACTTTGTGCATCTGACTTTATGTGGGTACTGAAATAGAACCATTAGGCTTTTCAAGCATGTGCCTTAACTTTTGAGCTATCTCTCCAGCCCCGCATAGTGGTTTTAAATAAAGGAGCCAGCGTTGTATAATTGGAGAACTGTACATGAACATATACATGACAGGCATTTCCTGAAAATGAAACATTTGACCAATCGGTGGGAGCCCTCCTCCTTCACTGCCATCTCTCCACAATCGGCCAAGGCCCAGTCACCATGGAATCAGTGCATAATCCTCCATGCCTCAGTTTCCTTATTTGCGGAGAAGGGGATTGCATTAGGTTAGCCCATGTAGAGTACTTGGTGTCAGGCATAGATGCAGGAAGCGATCAGCCTATGCTAGCGTCATGATCGGAATCTATGGTCATGCTCTGGTGTCTACAGGAGAGCTGGTTCCAGGACCCTCCCTCAGATTCTCAAGTCTGCTGAATCTACACGAAGCCATCCATCTCCTTCAGGCCACTTCATGTCTGCCAGAGTGTACAGGCTATGAAAATTGTTACTATGTTTATTGCACAGGAAACAATGACAAGAAAAACATATTTGTACATGTGTAGTAAGACACAATTTGGCTTTTAGTATTTTTGATTTGAAATTGGCTGAGACTGAGGAACCCACAGACACGGAAGGTTGGTGGGACTGAGGGCAAGGGCCCTATCACAGGTAGGAATGTTAAAACTCAGAGTTATGCTTTAAGAAAACCAGGAGAGATTAAGAGTCTATGAAGCAAACCTTCCCACATATCAGCCCGTCTTCCTAATTTATGTCATGAGCCTGGCACCCCTGTGGTCCATCTCTCCAGAAGGTTCTGTCTCATGCTGACCTTGGCTCCTCCACCTCTAAGTTCCCATCTTATATCTGAAACACTGGAGGTCAGTGAGAGGGTCCCAGCCCTTTCCCCTGTGCTCACTGGCAGGTCAAGGTCTCGTTCCCCTTTGCTGGGCTCTGGGCCCCACCAGAGCCAGAAAGGACAGGCCAGGAGATGCAGAGACATGGAAGACAGACAGTGATAGGGACAGGGATGGATCTGAGGGAGCCTGACCTCCATCATCAAAGAGCCAGTAGATATCAATGGTCTTCTTGCCCTGCTCCGACTGGAAGATGGTGCTGGCCTGTTCCTCTCGTACCAGCGCCTCAGGGGCCACTGCAGGATGGGGGTCAGGTCAGAGTGCATCAGCAAGCAGCCAGCTGCCCTATGAGGTAAGCTGGCTATCCGTCATCCATGTGCACAAGTGTCTGTGCACGTGTATGTGTGTGCACGGGCAAAAGCCTGAAATATCCTTCAGGCCTGGCCAGACACAGTTAATACTCTTCTGGGACAGAGACTCTAATCCTCAGGCAGGGGCTGGTCCCTGGGCACACAGTCCAGGTGGCTTCCAGCTTCTCTCTCTCCAGATGCTGGTGGGCACTGGGGAGCTACTGGGAGGGAGCCCACTCTTCCATCTCTGTGACACACCTGTTCAGATGGAACATCCCCTCCCTTGTTCTTCTCTCCTCCCCCCTCAGAGATACCACAGGATACCTGTACCTGCCACCAGTTTCCCTGCCTCCTGAGACCTCTGGGAATGAAGGGACAGCCTTCTGCCCCTTGCTGCATATAACTTTTGGACATGGCAAGGATTTTCCACCAGGCTGGCAACCTTTACTAGGAACCCAGACACTCCTGTTACCCAGCCCAGTTATTAGGGCACCACAGTCACAAGGAAAAGCCTTTGGTAAGTCTTCAAGTGACAGTGACCTGCCACTCTCCTCACAGGACAGAGCACCCTGATCCTCTAAGTGCCTGGGGACTGACCTGTGCCAGACACAGATGGTCTGGCCCCGCTGGCTCTGGGCCCCTTGCTGTCCTCTGCAGGATCGAACACAGGATTAACTGCAAAAGAGAGGCACAGCTGGGCTGCAGGCACTTCTCCAGTGCATGCTGGGTTCTTTACCTCCTGGAGCTCTCCTATGTCTAGAAGTAAGTCTGCACTCCTTCCCTGGTCCCCACAGCCTCAAGTTACTTGGTCCCTGCGTCCACCCCTCTGTCCTGGTGTGTCACATGCCAGCCAACGGACTCCCTCCTGCTGCTCCATGGGTCATGCTCATCCTCCTTCAAGTGGAAGGCATCCCACCTGAGCCATGCTTCCCAGCCCTGCTCTCCTGAGTAAAAGATCACATCCTCAGACAGGTCTTCTCTGATCACTGTGCCCTGCATAACCTGCATCTGTCTCCTCAGGACACTTTGTTTAAGAAAGGCCTCGTTAAGCATCTGTTTTGTCCTTGACACCCTAGAGTGGGGCAGAGGCTTTGTTTGTGGTCCCAACCGAGAGCAGCAACAAGATTAGAGTTACTGACTGTGGGGGGTTGAATGTATGTCCCCCATAGACTCAAGTGTTTTATTAAAGCTTGTAACTTGGGTCTCCAGCTGCTTGGCTGGAGGTGTCACTGGAGGCGATTCCTGGGGTCCAGCCCTAAGGTGTGTTTGGGGGTGGATCTGATTTCCAGCCCAAAGGTGTACAAAGAAGTTTGAACTCTGGTGGGGTCCCTGTTGCTTGCTGTCTGTAAATGCTTGCTGCCTTTGGTTTTTATTTGGCTGGTTGGGACATAGCCCCCCCCCCCCACCAGAAAGTCTTCCCTGCTTGTCCCTGCTCTACCTTCCACGAGTCCTCATGTATTTTCTTTCCCTATTTTAAGTATCACCAATTCAGAGTCCACGTAGTCACACATGACTCTCAAATGTTAAACACATCCCTATTCTGTGCCTTACAGATAGCTTCCAGACCCAACCATCCAGTTTCGATGGCCTTTGGGTATGTTCCTTTCTGGTGACTTTATAAGGGCAGGCTCCTCTGTTTTCTAGCAAGCCCCTTTATCTACATGATGGTGAGTCAGGGAGCTCTGCCCCCAAATGGAAGCATGACCTTGAACTGATCTCTTCCTCTCTCTGGGCCTCAGTTTCTCCATTTGGAAACCTGATGAACTCTAAGGGAGCTGCAAGGGCTGACTTTTCATAAGTCTCTGACCTATTGTTCATTGCTAATTTTCTACCCTTCCTCTGTCAACTAAAAAATGGGCTCAATTTTTTTCCATAATTATTGTCAATAATTAGATAACCTGTATGAGCAAGTCTTATGATGGTATCCCCATTTCCCTCCTCCCTGTCCCTACCCCGCTGGGGGCCCTCCTCAGTGGGCTTGCTGCACCAGTCCATGGGATAGGGAGTTATGGATTGTACAAGAGGTAGCCAGTTTTTGACAGGAAACTGGCACATGTACTCACTGTGCGCCTGCATCACCTCGGAGACATTGAGCCCCTCACGCATCCTCATAACACACACCCCGTAGTTGAAGTCAAAGGCGTCACTAAAAAGAGGAGGTGGAATCAGGCTCCTCGCCCCAGCAACCTGGATCCCGAGATCTGGACCAGAGATCCAGCATTGGCCTTGCAGCCTACCATATTCTTCTGGGCCTCAGTTTCCCTATCTGTGTTGTCTACAGAACTGGAGAGTCACTCAGGACTTGTCACTCAGGACTCTAGGGAAAACCAAGTGTAGCAATTGCATTCTCATTTCTGGGGAAAGGGGAGAAAACTGACCAGGGGCAGCTTGTGGAAGGAAAAGGCTTATTTCAGGGGAAGCTTCACTATGGTGGGAAGAGCAGAAGCAGAGAAGGGAGCAAGGTCACGTCTGCATCCATCAGCTGCAGGGAGGGAGCAGCAAGAGTGAGCTGGCTAGTGAGCACCCAGTAAACCTTGTCTCTCTCCCCCCCCCATGACACCCCTCCTCCAGCAGGGCTCCACCTCCCAAAGCCTCCACCAGCTGGGGACTGAGTATGAGGCTTAATCACAAACATCATGCCAAGTCTGGTCAGGCTTCAACCCACAATCTATCTTTCTAGTTCAGTTAAATCCTGGTTATCTCTGCTCACAGAGGTGGGAATGGACACTCCCCACAAGAGTCTAATCCAGCTTAACTCAACCCTTGCTAGACTCCTTCTTTCTTTACACATCTCTGGGCTGTCTTGGAATGATTGGGCTGGAGGAAGGCTGAGGATGAGGTTTTCTACCTTCTGTTGGAATTGTACTAGAAGCAGCTAGAATGATGGCTCTGAGTCACATGGTATGGGAACGATAAACACAGGGCCTTCACACTTATTCTCTTGGGTTTTTTTGTGTGTGCATATGTATGTTCATATGTGTGTGCACACATGTAGAAACTACAGGTCAGGTGCCTTCCCCAGTTGATTTCTACCTTATTTTAGGAAACAGGGTCTCTCACATATTCTGCTACTGGCCAGCAAACCCTGGGGTACTTCTCTTTCTGCCTCACCAGCGCTGGGATCCCAGATGTGTGTCACCATGCCTGGCATTTCTATGTGGGCACTAAGGCTCCACACTCAGGTCCTTTCCCCACGGAGCCTTCTCCCCAGCCCTCAGCCCTCTCTGTGGTGTGAAGACAGAAAAGCATTCTCCATACTGTGAGGAGTGATGAGCTAGAGGGCATCAGGATATGGAGTTACTGCTGAAGCCCCCATGGTCTCGAATTTTTTGGCCTGGTTCCCCTTCTCCGCTCAGCAACACCATCTCTGAGCTCCTGAGCTGGTATCTGAGGGCCTTTGAGGTTTTCACTTAAAACACTTCATTTTCAACTACTCTGCAAAGCTGAAAGGTCTTGGAACTGGCCTACATTCTGGTGAGCATAACTGACGAAGACCACGTAGCAGCTGCTTTCTCTAGTAAGCCACAGTCCCCACGGCTCCATATTGTCCACCACCCATGGGTAGACTTCACAGGGCCCACTGCACCTGCCACATCTCTTCTGATCTTGGTGTCCTTGACCCAAAGTCAGGGTGGGGACACCTTCCTCAGCCTTCAAGTGGACTCAACCTGCCATGGAGTCTTCACTGCTTCTCCAGGTTCAGGAAGCCCCCCCCCCCACAACCCACCCAGTGGCCCAAATCAACAGCTCTAGGGCCACGCCTACCCGCCTCCTTCACTCACTGCAGGATGCCAATGTAGTCCTCCACTGTGGCTGGGTGAGCGGACTGCCAGTTCTTCTTGAACCCGACCACCAGAATGTTGGGCTTCATTCTCCCCAGCCCTGCAGCCTGCCAAGGTGGGAGAGGGGGAACTGGCCAGAGGTGGTGGGGCTTGTCCAAAGGGCGGGGCTTATCAGAGAGTAGAGCTGGTCAGAGGGGTGACCTCAGGGCCAGCAGGAGCTCAGGGGCAATGAGTGGGTCTCTCACCCCAGCCACCTTTTTTTCTACCCAAGGTACAGGGGCTCAGGAAGTCTATTCACCCTTCAAGGTTCTGTACACTTGTATACCTCAAGAAGGTGAAACAGACAGCTCCCTGGATGGTTCCCCCATGCCTGGGCCAAGGTCTTACTATCCATTGGCTCTGGAATAGCCCAGCCCTTAACTTTTCCAAAAATGTATTTCTCGTAGTACGAGACAGATGTGGATGTCAAGCTTGGAGTATTTTGGGTCATTGAGTATCTCATTTGCTCTCTCATTCTTTTTCCTCATTTCTCCCCTCCCTCCTTCTCTCTTGTTGGTTTTGTGATTTTTATTTTTGGGAGTTCTTGAGACCGGGTCTCACTATGTAGCCCAGGATGACCTCCAACTCTTAATCCATCTGTCTCTGCCTCTCCTGAGTTCAGGAATTAAAGAAATTTCTCACCTTGCCTGGATCTTCATTCTTTCAAGATTCTTTCGAAAATTAAAGGGAAACCAACAAAACTAACCATTTTACAGGGTAGAATTCAAGATAAGTAAATGCAATAAGTAAATGCAATTTAAAAAAGATTGGGGCTGGGGAGATGGCTCAGTGGACAAGGTTCTTGTCGTACAAGGGTGACTATCTGAGTTTGGGTCCCTAGAACACATGTAAAGACGGACAGTATGGCACCAGCACGTGTAATCCCAGCATGCCTGCAGTGAGAAGGGAGGCTGAGACAGGAGAATCCACCAGGAACTCATAGCAAACACAGTAGTGAACAATGAGAGGCCCTGCCTCAAACAAAGCAGAAGGCAAGGACCACCACCCAACATTGTTCTCTGACCTCCATATGCACAGTTTAATGTATGCAAATTATATCAGAAAAAAAATAAAGCAGGGCAAAGCTCATGGTACAGGGCCTGTAATCTCAGCTACTCAGAAGGCTGAGGCAGAAGGATTGCAAATTCACAGTCTGTATAGGCTATAGGGTAAATTCCAGACTAGTTTGGGCAATTTAGTGAGACCCTGTCTCAAAGAAATCCCGCCTCAAAACAGGAAAAAGAAGGTTGAAGATATAGCTCAGTGGTCGAGTACTTGCCTAGCATGCACAGGGTCCTAGGCTCCATCGCTAATAATACTACCAAAAATAAAAATAAAATAAGAACAAAACCAAGAATTGGCCAAGGTCATACAACCCTCATAGGCTTCCAGGGGTCCCTGGCACTGAGACATCTGGAGACAGGAGGATTAGAAGTTTGAGGTCATCCTAGGCTACATAGTGAAACCCTTTCTCAACAACTCCCCCAAATCAACACATTTTGAAACACGAGAAAGTGGGGGACTCCTGTTGTAGCCAAAGGGCCCTAAACTAGACCCCCAGGACTCGGCCTTGTGAGCTGTCCAAGCAAGTAATAACACCTGGCATAGGAAGACAGGAGCACACCTGCATGAGACTCTGGACCCCACTGCGGAGGTCCTCAGCGATGACATCAGAGTAGAAGGCCTTGATCTTTCTCTTGTTGAGCCATTTGGTGTGCCCACTGGCAATGAGACGGAGCTCGGGCATCCTCTGCTTGCGGGGTCCCTGTGGGTGAGGGGAAAGGTGGTATCAGATGGTTCTCTTCACCATCTAGCCTGATTCAGTCCCTCTCCAGTGTTGAAGGCTGTCCACAGGCTTGACAGCACCCAGGGGTACCTATCTGCTTTTACACAGTAGGCAATGGAAAGCTGGGCATGGTGCGGCATGTCTATGACCCCATGAGTTGGCAGAGGCAGGAGGATCAGGAGTTCAAGGTCATCCTTAGCTAGCCTAGGCTTAGTGAGACCCTGTCTCAAAAAAAAAGGAGAAGACAGAGGGAAAGGAAGAAAAGAAGAGAGAGAGAGAGAGAGAGAGAGAGAGAGAGAGAGAGAGAGAGAGAGAGAAAGAGAAAGAGAAAGAGAAAGAGAGAGAGAGAGGAAAGAAGATAAAAGGACAGACAAAGGGCAGGTGCTTAGAAACCCTGAAAGGGGACCTGAGCCCTCATAGGGCCTGGCCAGGCTCTTCTGGCTCCACATCCCCTGGGCAGACATCATCTAGGTGGTGCTGGAGTGCATGTGGCCCTGTCCCCTCCCCACCCCAGGAAACACTCACGACAAGGACGTGGCCACAGATCATCAGGCTGAGGTTCTGGGTGAAGGTGCTCACAAAGTCTACCAGGGCTGGGCGGAAGTTGGGGGGCCCTGTGAGCACCAGGCACTGGGGGCTTCAAAGAAAAAGACAGGACATGAAGTGTCAGGAGAGAGCCCACAGGGTCTGCAAGCTAAAGGCAGACACCCCTGGACTTCTGTGTCTTTTCTGTCACCCTGAATCCCGATGGCTATGGGCAAGGATGCACACTCTGAGACTTGTCTTCTCAGCGGCCACTAAGGGTTCTTTCTGCTGTTTGATGGATATGACACCAGGTGTCCTCCTCCTTCTTGTACAGGCCATCAGACTCTCTACCCTATGAGCTGGCTTCCTTTGTCCTCCCCCATGGTGGGGGCAGAATAAAAACCAGTCATAAGGAGGCACACTTATGTTTATAAACGCACTGTTACCTGGCCAGGTCCCCAAGCCTTTGTGTTGAAAGGCAGCATAGGGCTGAGGTCAAACACCACTGTCCGAGTCAGTCGGAGCCAGACCTAATGAGCCACCAGGGCCATTTACTTAACCTCTCTGGGCCTCGGTGTCCTCCTCTGTGACTGGGGTTAGTAATATCATAGATCTCAGAGGTTTGTCACGAGGCCATATGAAGATCTTTGCGACATGTCTGACTCATAGTAAGTGGGACATAAATCTCACTGATTCCATCAGGCTCAAAAGGAGATGGACAGGACATGATCCTTCTCACCACAAAGGAGAACCAGCTTTGAAGAGAACCCAGGACAGGCTCGTCACTGCCAGCAGCCCAGGATTCTTGTCATGAGAATGACAATAAATCACCCTTACACCAGAAAGGCTTCCACCCGGAAACTGGGGCAGAGAGATTCCTTCCTTGCCTTGTCCCCACTGGTCAATGTCAAATTTAGTCCCAATAGCTAATGGGAGCTAGAATCCTCTTAACCTCTCTTAGTGGGGCCAAGGCCAGCCTGGCTCTGATGGGGCTGGAGGCTATAGCTAGCCTTGGGCTCCTAGGTGGGCCCAGACACCCTGCTCACCGGTAGTTCTTGATGTGGTCTTCCACCTCGTTGAGACCCACGGAGTAGCTCAGGGCCAGGTTATAGGAGCCAGCCTGCACCGAAGAGCCCCAGTTCACCTCTGATGGCATGGAGTGGGGGAGAGACAAGACTCACAATGACCAGAATCAACCAGTAACGTGGGGAGGAGGGATTGACTGCTTTCCTGAGGTACAGGCCACTTTGGGAGCAAAGACTCCGGCAGATGGACAGCCCATAGCTCTGTTCCTAATGTGGCCAGAGCCAGAGGCAGCTGCTATATGCTCACCTAATTCAAGGTTATGTGTCAAGGTATCATACTCTACAAGGCAAAACCTCACCAACCAGCAGACTTGCACAATAACCTGGAAGGCCAAGTTCAAATGTAGCGTTCTAAGGGTCCTGCCCTCAGATTAATGTCCCCCAGGATCCCTATCCATGCAGATAGATACTTCTGCTTAGTGTCCAGGTATGTCTACCCTCACATAGCCACCTTGGTCACCCTCTGGCCTGGGTGCTATACCATGTTAGAAGTTCCTGGGTCCTGAGGGTGTGATGGTGGAGGGCTATCCCTAAGTGGGTATAACCCTTTGAGCATCTAGCCTGGGAAGAATGAAGGGGAGGCCAGCCTAGGCGCCAGGAAGCGCAAGGTGGAGGCTGGGCTCCATCTAGGCTGAGGGGCTGGCCTGGATGCATAGCTGACTGGGAGGGGGTTACTGAGCCCAGGAAGACTTGGGGGGGGGGCTGAGCCCCAGAAGGACTGAGCTCACTCACCTGGCTTCTTGTAGATCACGTAGAGCAGAAGAAAGAGGACGACTCCGATGGCGATGAGGGCCGCCCACCAGGTGAGCAGAAACATGATGACCACCGAGACCACTGCCCCGAAGAGCGCTGCCCACTTGCTGTAGTATCGGAAGGAGGGTCTCCACCCTGGGCAGGGCGGGGTCATTGGGCATGCCCACACTCAGGAACCTTCTCTGGGGCCAGAGCTGTGGCAGCAGGCATGCCTCTGTGCCCAGCACTGGGATCTTGCCTGTGCCCACCAACCAGAAACTCCAAGAGTCCCACATGTCTTAACTCCAGGGGCAAAACCTGGAAACTCTAGGAAGGACCACTCCCCTGCCTGGACGGCAATTCACCATGGTGACAAGCTGCACTGGGGAGGAAGCATCCCGCCCTGGCCAAACATGGCCACTAGACCTTCAACCTCAGCAAGAGTGCTGGCTCTCAAGGTTCCTGTGGAGCCCAGGGCATGAGGCAAAAGGGGAAAACAGTCCAGGGCCATCACTAGTGACCACTGTCCCCTGTAAAGGTAACAAAACCATTAATGTCTTCCTAACTGGGTGTGGTGGCTCACATCTATAATCCCAGTACTCAGAAGGCTGAGGTAGGAGGATCTAAGTGAGTTCAAGGTCAGCCTGGGCTACAAAGTGAGTTCCAGGTCAGCCTGGGATAGAGTGAAACCCTGCCTCAAAAAGAAAAAAAAAAAAAAAGACTTCCTCAATCTCTTTAACGCTACCTGCCAGGTTTTCATCCTAAACTTTGAAACCTGATTGCTGGGCAGTATGTATTGTGGCTTTTTCTTTTTTCTTTTTCTTCTTTTGTTGTTGTTGTTTTTGTTTTTATAAATTCTTCCCTCTCTGAGGAATCAGAAGCCTGACTCCTGAAAAGCTGAAAGGGCCAGACTAGAACAACCTCTGCCTGAGCAGTGCATGAATCCCAGCAACAGAGCTCCGTAAAGGATGTAAGAATGGCACATCTGTTAGTGTGTGAACATGGTTTCAAACTGAGGGTGGCATTGGGATGCCATCTCCATCGAAGCCTTCCCCTCCCTCCCCTTCCCAGTCACCCTCTCCCATGGTGTGTGTGTGGGGGGTCTCCTCACCGGGGGAGTTGGTGACGGAGGCGTGGAAGCAGCTGAAGTTGATGAGGGCGTAGGAGCACAGGAAGAAGTTGGAAATGATGGGGGCGATGGTGTTGAGCTCAGCTTCAGGGACCCAGGGAAAGAAGGGGCATCCTGTTGGGTGACTCCACTGTGGAGCTGCCTGCTACCCACAATCAAAGGGCAGGTGCTCCCAGGAAGGCCCCCAAGACTTAGTTAGCTCAACCTTCTCATCTGTGAAATGGGTCCTTTTTATAAAGTTCAAAAGGGACAGCATCTTGTAAAACTAAGCTGCTGGCTTTTAAGACAGAAGGACCCTATCAGCCCATGGGGTGAACATGCGCAGTGGCTGGGACACTCTTTGACCACAAGTTACTGCAAGGAACGCATTTGTCGATGTGACCCCTGACCTTTGTGCATCTATTCACAAACACTCATTTCTTCCCTGTCATGCAGGCCCAGCACTCCAAGATTAACTTGTGCCTCCTAGCTTTTGTCTTTGGATCCCTGGACACCCCAAAACAAGACAGGCACCTCTTATATGCCAGATCCACCTACGCATAATCACGCTGAGTCTCCCTGGGCACCTGGGGACACAGTCCTCAGTCTGGCCCAGTCAAAGCCACCCAGAGCAAAAGGCATCAAGGCCATGTTAGTGGTCTGTAGGAAACAGGTCTGGACCCTGTCCGCAAGGAGGCAGGGGTGGGTCCAGACAAAGCTAACCTGACTAAATTTATCCATGCCCTTGGTATGGCCCTGTCACCTCTTCATGTGGGACAGGACTCAGTATCTGGAAGCTTTCCAGACTTAGGGCAAGTCTCAGATTGGTGATTTATAGTTCCAGCCTGAGCAACAGGGAAATGCCTGTGGCAGAAAGGAGCCTGTGAGCTCTGGGAGGGTCCCCTGCAGCCTATACAACCTCATCCTGCTTAGGGAACAGGGGGTGGGGACGTCACTTCTCCCCGGTGAATTCTTCCCCCTTTGCTGGGTTCATCAAGACACATTAGAAGTTGCAGCTGGGTGAGTGTGTGCTCATACACATGGTCGCTTCCTGCCTACCTGTGACACACCTGCTATGTGCTATCACTACCATTTTGCACTCAGAAATGGGCTCAGAGAAGTAACGTATCCATAGTCATACGTGGGCACACGGCAAAGCCAGGAGAGGTCAGTCCTCTTAGTTAATTAGAAGGCACGTCTTCCTAATGAAGGTCTGCGGGTAAGAGGTTGGCTTTGTCTAGTTTAAACACTTGTGAAGATATTGACCCAGCTGTTTGTATCTGCTCCCAAGAAGGGACCTGGCAGCTTGATCCATCTCGGCAGGTGTCTGTGGGTGAAGGAGGGGGTGGGGATTGTTCCAGTTCCCGGGAAATTAGACTGTCAAGCCAGGGAAGACAGGTAAGGGCCTTCTAACAACAGAATGACCCACTGCTTGGTGTGGCTTGGGAAGTGGGAAAGGATGTCTTGGTCTTCAAAAGCCTTTTGTGCAGGGCCTCGCCCATTTGAGAATTGCTCACTGGAGCAAGGGTGTAGCTCTGTGGTAGACTATGTGTCTAGCCATGCCTGGGTTCTATCTCCAGCACCCAAAACCAGCATTATTTGCTGAGTATCCACTGACACAGGTCTGGCTGAATGTGTGGGAATGAGAGGAGCTGGCCTAGGCCCCATTGAGTGGGCTGGGGAGGGGCCTCTTACCAATGATAATGAAGGCCACCGCGATGGCATAGGCCAGCAGGTAGCCACGCACGGGCTCCTTGTTCTTGCCGTAGCCTTTGCCGAAGAAGCCGATCAGAGGGTACAGTTGGTCCTCACACAGGCACTGTGGGAAGTAGACACCATGCTTAGCCCCTGGCTGGGACCTGCCACCGCCCTTCCACAGTTCTCACCTTTATGTGGCCCTCTTGTAACCTCAACAGGTCTCCATTTCTGGTTTGTTAAATGGGGCAATACCCAGCCCTCCCTCCCTGTAGAGACTGTAAAGACAAAACCAGCAGGCAATGGTGTCTTGTGAGTGTCGGATGCTGAGATTGCAGACAGGCTATGGGGCTCAATGCTTTCTCCAAAGAGGAGCTATCCTACCTCCCTTCCCCTCCTGTCACACGACCCCCTAGGGCTTCCCAGCTGTGCCCAGGAACCTTTCTCCCTGACCCTTCCAAGCACAACCCACTCCTCTCAGTAGTCCCTTTATGCGGCCTCACCTGGAAGACCTTGGCAGCAGAGACGAGGCAGGCCAGGGCAGAGGAGAGAGTGGCCCCGAAGATGCCGGCTGTGATCAGGGGTGCGAAGGCTGACACCATGCTCATGGTCTGAGGGGGTGGCAGGGGCTGAGCTGGGAGCCCCGTTGCAGGCAGGGGCACCCCTCACCTGGGGACCCAGAGCCCACTCACAGGCAGAGCAGAGAAGCCTTCCCCGAGGCCTCCTCCTCCCCTGCCTCTCCAGCCCTGGGTGGCCTCTGGCAGGACCCTGGCACCTGGTAGTGGTTGATGAGGCCATAGCGGCAGCTGTGCTGTTGGGAACACTCGGTGAAGTTCCAGCCATAGCCACAGGCCAGCCCCTCGCAGACTCCGGAGCCAGAAGTCATGGTATCATTCACGTCCCCAGAGGCATCCCGCACCACACACGAGCCTGAGGAGGAAGAAGGTGTTTGGAGGACTCCTCCATCTTTTTCTTCCTTACTGTTGCGGTCATCTTCTCATTGCTGAGACAAAGCACCCAATAAAAAGCAGCAGAGGGGAGGAAAGTTTTTATCTTGGCTTCCAGTCTCGAGGGGAAGATTCATGATGGCAGGGGAAAGCATGGCATGAGCAGAGGCTGGACATCACCTCTGCCACAGCAGGTAGAAAACAGCAGCAAGAGAGTGAGCCCAGCTCTAGCAAGGGGGAGCTGGCTATAACACCCCAAAGCCTGCCCCCAACAACACACCTCCTCCAGCAAGGCTCCACCTCCCAAAATGCCACCAGCTGAGGACCAAGTATAGAAACCACATGACTTTATGGGGAACATCTGATTCAAACCACCACACTTTAGTCTTCACTTCTTTCCCTACTTCCCAAGTACTGGCTACATCTCCAGAGGGCGAGCCGCTGTGAACAGGCCCACTGCTTTTTGTCATGTGACCATAATAATGGTAACAGCCACATGGACACATTTGTGAGTCAACCCTTGACAACCCTGGGTAGGATTATTCTTACTGTTGCCCCCAAAGGTAGAGAGCTCAGGTCACCTGCCCAGTGTCTCCTTAAAGTAGTGACCTGGCTCTCAGGCCCTGTGTGGCCATGAGCAAGGCCAAGTCCCTCGGCTACCTATGAGCAGCTAGCCTCGATGGTGGTCACTGAGAGCAAGTGCACCAGTGAGAGTCTCAGTCCAAGGCAGGAATGAACCGTTTGGGCCTGGGGCCTGCACTCAAGCCCAGTTCTTCTGCCCTTGAATCCTCAACTTCTCTACAATTCGGAGAAAAAAATGACAGTGCCCAGATCAAATGTGATAAATGGTGTGAGGGACTGGGCAGTGGCCAGCCAGTTGCTAAGGGCATTATTTTCATGTTCCCAGGGTAGTTCACCCCCAGGGCCTGGGTCCTTAGTGTTTGAGGAGACCACAGGGGCCCGGTCTGCTCCTCTCACCATGAAGATGCTCGGATCATAGTCAAATGACATGTGCCCCAGAAGCAGGGTTCAAGGCTCCCCTCCCAGGGGCTACTGTGTCCACCCCACCCAGCTGTCCCTGCAGTGATTCAGCTCCACCCTGTGGGCCTCTCTGGTGTCACTTCAGGATGGACCTTGGTTCCTGTATTGCCCCCACCAGCTGGGCTGGCCACTTACCAATGGTGGCCGAGATGGCGAGGTAGGAGATGGTAGTCCAGAAAATGGCCATGAGTGTTCCCTTGGGAATGGCCACAGCGGGGTCCTGTGGGAAGCATGGGTGTCAGGGAGCCTGTGGGCCTCCTTTGGGCCTCTGTGTCTTGGTGTATGTAGGCCAGGGTAGACAGAAGCCCTGACCTGGACCCCTTAGAACCCCATTTAGAACTGAGAGGAAGACAGGCATCCTGTGATTAAAGACCCACAGAGGCCTGACATGACCACATCCAAGGGTGGGGAAGTCTGTTGCAGAAACCTCAGGAACTTCCTATCCAGTCCCTGGGGATTCCTGGCAGCTTGCTGGGGAGGAGAATGAATAAGCCACCCTCCTCTGTAAGTGGGGTGCGCTGCACTGTCATAAAATGAACAAGTCCATACCAGGTCCCAGACCTGACCCATGCTCAGTGTCAACTTTTCTATCACAATAAGTCTCTCCCTGGTTAATGTGTCTGGCTCCAGGACACTAAAGAGAAGACATGCTAAATGTTCTGCTGCAAGGCAGACACCACTACTGAGAGTTCCCTGATAGTAATGATACATCTCCCCCATTACATGTTCTGTTCTCTAGGTACTTCCCCAAACGTCACTTCCTGAGATGTGGCCTGTGCAGCCCCACACAGCCAGTGGGAAAACTGAGGTCAGCACACTGTGAGTCAGGAAGGTTCTTGAAGCCTCTGGTACCTCTGGCCCTGACCTGCTGAGTTCCACAGCTTCTGGCTCCAGAGGCTGGGCTGGGAGCAGCCACATAGACTGCGATTTTTACTTCAAGTCCAAGAGTTGCTCCCCTCCCCTCCCCTCCCCCAGGCATAGACCTCAACCCTGAGGAGAAGGCCATGAGCAGAGGATGGGTAAACCTCCCAGCCTTCTCTGCCGGCTGTGCTCACAGCCCTGTTGGCAGGGAAAACCACAGACCAGAGCTGAGTCATAGTATGGAGGGAGAGGAACGCGGACAGATGTGTAGAGCGGAGGGAGGCTGGGGTCCTAGGACTGCTGGGATCACTTTGGGGACCCTACGACTCTGCACCTGCCAACACTGCCCAATTACCTTGGTTGTGCAGAGAGAGTTCCTAGCCCCAAGGCCAACAAGGCCAACAAGGCCTGGACTGCCTCCCATCCACCTCTAGTAAATTAAATATTGCCCCCCCCCAATCCACATCCACTCAAAACCTCAAAATGTGCCCGTATTGGGACGTGAAGGTATATGAGTAAGGATGAGATTCCACTGGAGCTGAGGGCCTGGTGTCATTCTGAGAAGAGGAAGTGAGTAGGAGAAAAGGTCAGTGGTTGGAGTGACAACAGAGCTTAGAGTGGCACAAAGGTGACTGTGTCAAGAGCCACCACAGCCAGGAGGAAGCCAGGAAAGACCTGTCCTGTACCTTCAGAGGGACATGGCCCTGATGTCAATACCTTGACTGGGGGTTTTCAAGACTCCTGAGCTGGGAGGGAGTATCTTGTTGTTGCCTTATGTCCACCCATTTGTGGGCTTTTGCAGCCCCAAGAAGAACACACCAACCCTCACCTAGTCTGAGATCTGGAGGCTGTCTCACAAGACATCCTTCCTAGCTGTGTGCCCTGAGAGAGGTCCCTTAACAACTCTAGCTTCAGTTTTCCCATCTGGCATAGCGGATGCCTAGAAATGGGAGTTGTTAGGGATGGGGGCATGCCCTGGGCCAACACAAAAATGTCTGAGGAGCCATAAAATGCCAATAGTTAAATGACCCTTGCATTCTGGCTTCTCACCACCTATGAGGCCCTGGACCAGCTCCGGGACCTTTCTTTCTGTGTTGGCTTGCTGTCTGCATGATGGGAAGCGGACAGCACCGGCAGTTAGCTCTTAGCACTCCTCCTGCCAGGTGAGGGCTGTATCGTATTTACAGATGGGGAAGCTAAGGCCCAGGGAGATTTTAAGGACTTGCCTGAAGTTTCTCCAAGGGGGCTGAGCCTGACACACTGTCCCACAGAAGAGGTAGAGCCAATGGCCCCTTTAAGGCTTGAGATCAAGGGCTGAACGAAGGCATAGCCTCACCCAGCTCTCAGATGGCTGTGGGCCCTGATGCCTGAGCTCTGGGTACAGAAGCCCAATGAAGCAGTGACCGTGAAGAGGGCTCAGAGGGGCTCAAGGCTGTCTGAGAGCAGACTAGGCCTCCGCAGGGAGGTCAGGGCAGGCATTCCAGACCTCTAGGTCTCTCCTGAGAGGAGACAAGTACCCCAAGCTCTAGGCTCCTAGTGTGAACCCCAGGCCTAGCCTGCTAGGGAAGGCTCTTTTCTATATTTTCAGATACAACTTTTTGTTTGGTTCAATTTCTTTTTGCAGTGTCTTAACCACTGAGCCATCTCTCCAGCCCGGTTCAGTATTTTTGTTTTGGTTTGGTGAAATTGGTGATTCTCATGTAGCCCAGGCTAACTTCAAACTATACATAGCTGAGGATGACCTTGAACTTCCGCCTCAGCCATCCAAGAGCTGGATTATATTGGCTTGTTCAATTCTTAGCCTATCTGAGAAGCAGCGTTAAGGAGCAGCTTCTAGTGGCGGGGAGCCTGGGGTCAAGGTCTGGTTTGAGTTTCCACATAGCACCTGGCTGTCTGCTGTTCACCCACTGGGATACACACCCATCTCCTTGGTTCCTGCTGTTGACAAGGCCCCCCATCCCCCATCTCACCTTTCAAAGCCCAGCCCCACTCCCACCCGCACCCAGAAGTTCTGCTGGAGTCCCTGCCACCCTGAGCCTGTCCCGCCCCCTACTGCACAGCCCTCTTGTGACACTTCTATTTTGACACTCCAGTTCACCACCATCCATCAACACGCTTACCATGCGCCTAGCGTGTGTCAGACTCGAAGCTAGGAATAAGGTCATAGAAACACAGGGCTGACATTGTTATTCTGGGAACACCGTGACTGATGGGAGACCGCGCAGAAGTGTTGGGGGAGGAATTTGGAAAAAAAAAAAAAGGCACAAAGTGCTTTGGGAAGTAAAGAAACAAAGGCAGTGCACGCCAGTGTTCCTCAACGGCCCGAGAGTGTCATGGGCAAAGCAGTAGGTCCTCTGAGCAGAGTAGGGATCCTGGGAAGGGTGGCCAGGGTCAGGCATGCAGCTGGAAGGTGGGCGAGAGTCCTGAATGCCCCATCAAGACAGTGGGAAGCC
>PVHP010001455.1:14458-71377 GCA_004024765.1 Zapus hudsonius | reverse complement strand
GAAAACATCCCAAAGAAGCTGCCATCAACACCTCTCCAGTCGGGCACCAAGTTCTGGACAAAAATGTCCCCTGGAGAAACAATGCTTTAGTCAGGGACATTTAGAGATGTTGGCCCCCTGGCTGGGCCCAGCCAGGCCAGTGGTCAGCTCCCCTGGCAGCCTATGGCCACGGAAGAGGGTACCCTATGGTCCTGTGCCCACTTACAGATACAGTACAGGCACAAACTGTCCTCACCCCCAGAGCCACAATCCAAGCCTCTGAGCTGCACATACCATGGTAACTGAAGAAGCCTTTGGAGGCCTTGTCTTGGGAGGCGGGGATCAGCGTCCCCACTAAGTAGTTGGCAAAGGAGACCATGATGACGAGGAAAAACAGCACCTGGGCCTGGGGCAAAGGACCCAGGGGTCAGACTGTGGCTCCATGCTCTCAGGGAGCCTGCCAGCATCCCTTGCTTCGTCCTTACATACTTGTTCACTCCCCACTGTTGGACAGGTGAGCTGCGCCCTAGCAATTGGGACTAGAGCACAAAAGAATCTGACCAGGGCCTCTTGTCTTGCTCATCAATAGAATACCAACTGAGAGTGGTTAGAAGCTCTATTCGCAGGCTGGCCTGGGAAGGAGCTTTTTAGTAGACACATAAAGGAGCAGGGTGAGTGAGCCATAGAATGTTCTAGAGATTAGAGAGCCAGGAGGTCAGCATCTCTGGAGGCTGGAGAGCACCAGGAAGTACAGAGCCGGGTCCTGCCCAATTTGAAAACTTGGTCTTGCCTGGTTCTGAGGCCCAGCTACCGTTCTTCCCTGATTTCACAGCATGAACCCTCAGACACTTGGCTGGATCCAAGTTTCAAATAAAGACCACACTTCCTGACCTCCCTTGCAGCTATGATGAGCTACGATGAGGCTGAAGCATCCCCAGGGCTAAGTTTCCTGGCATCCACTTCTCCATCTCGGCCCCTCCCCCCATGTTCACCTTACCTTGGACTCCCACTCCATGCCGGCCAGGGAGATGGCCAACAGCACGGTGACAGTGACCACGCCGATGATGCGGATGTCATTGACGGGGTCCACGATGGGTGTGCCATATTCCTGGAAGGACGCAGGTCAGCTGATTTCCCCACACCCCACTCCCCCTTTCACTTAGGTGCCCTCAGGCAGCCAGCACCCTCCCACCCCACAGTCCAGGAGTGGCTTGAAGCACAGGCAGCCACTTGCCCCTAAGGCATTCAAAAGGGGACATGTGGGGGACCGTCTTTATTTGATGAGATTGTCATTGTACCCATGGTGACTGGTTAGGGTTTGTCCTGTGATGGGTAAGATCAGGCAGGAGAGGAAGGTCTGGGCCAGTGTGGGGAGGCTACCTGGCTCCCTCAGCCCAGGCCAGGCCCCTAACCTGGAGCAGGTCCCGCACAGTCTCTGCAAAGCCCACAGTGTGCATGGCCACACCCACAGCATTGGCAAAGGCAAAAATGAGGCCGATGGAGCCCCCGAGCTCTGGACCCAGACTCCGGGAGATGAGGAAGTAGGTACCACCTAGCAGGACAGAAGCCAGGAAAACAGAGAAGTTAGTGGCAACGGAAGTGGCTGAACCAGGAAGAGGCTGAAGAAGGGGTGACCACAGGCCATAAGGCAGGGGGTACCTGAGGTCACCCCAGGGAGTGGACAGTTTTCAGAGTCACAGGGGCAGCCGGAGTGTTCTAGGGGAAGACTAGCAGTTCAGAAACCCAGGGGGAAGCTGGAGAGCGGAAGAGAGGAGGAGGGGAGGTGGTGCCCACCTGACTTGACCTTGCCGTTGGTGGAGATGGCAGAGATGGACAGGCCTGTGATGGATGTTACCATCACCGAGAGCAGGATGATGAGCCAGGTCAGCACTGTGCAAGGTGGAATGTGAGCACCTCAATACCCAGTGTGAGCAGTTGGCCTCCAGCTCCCCCTGTGACCTGAGTCCCTTCCCTTCCCTGAGCCTTAGGCTTGGTTGTCTGAGAAACAGTGATCTCGCCCAGAGGCCTGCCATCAAGCACTCTGGAGGCTAGGCAGAAGAGTGGAGAATCTGAAACCACCCTGGGCTCCATAGCAAGACCCAGGAACAGGGACTGGGGAGGCACTTTGGTATAGTGCTGGCCAGCATGGATGAAGCCCTAGCTTCCATCCCTAGTGCTACATGAAAAACCAGGTACGGTGGGGCATGCTATAATCCCAGTGCTTGGGAGGCAGAAAGAGGAGGATCAAGAGTTCAAGGTCATCCTCGGATATTTTGAGAGTTCAAGGCCAGCCTGAGCTATATGAGACCCTGTCTCAACCAAACTAAACAAGAAATCCCTCAAGACAAAGAAAGGGTAGGCCTCTATCTTCCTCTTGGGATTACCTGAATAGGTAGGGAGCTCATGTACCAATGGTTACCAGGCATGGAAGGCAAGGTGCCCTCCTTTGATGATAAAAACAAAGCAACAGGGGCCACGTCAAGAGCACCTTAACTGCAAAGCCTCCGCTGTCTTCCTGCACCTACTTTGTAGACATCACAGTAGTTCTGCGATGCAGTTCTTTTCTCATGAGAAAGAAAAGCTCAGAGAGGTTTAGAAACATGTACAAGATCCCCCGACATGCTGCAGAGCTGGTATCTGACCTCTGGTCTCACAGTCCAAGCTGCAAGCACACATGCTCTAAACACAGGCAGACTAGATGACCCACTCGGGGTAAACAGTGAGAGAGCCCTCGAGTCTGCGAACTCCACATGCAAAGTGTCTCTGCGCTCTGCCCTCCCTCCCCTCTGTCACTTTGGGGGCCTTGGGCTGTGCTGGCAAGGAGCAGGGTTGGCCCGACGTCTCCTTAGATCAAGTTCAAGCCTATTCTGCCGGGGCCTTGGAGCAGGCCTCAGGCGAGCCCTCCTTCCCTTCCTCATCACTCACCAATGCCCGCCTGTGCTGTGATCCAGGGCAGCCGCAGGTAGAGGATCACGCCCCAGATGTTCAGCATGCATCGGATCTGGGAGGAGAGAGTGGTCAGAAGCTCCCTGCATGGGCCAGATGCCCAAGGTCGAATGCTCCAGTGCCTGTCCCTAGGCCTGGGAGACCCTGCTCCTTCTTGAATTATCCACTCCCATAGGATCGGGGGCAGGAGGGGAGACCAGCTTTCCCTGCTACCCACTTCCACCCTGCCATCAGGGCCTGAGTCACCCTGTTCTAAGCCCATGACCCTGAGTCTGCCAACCCTAGTCATGGCACTTTGGTAGCTGTTGGTATTAAGGGGTGTCAGCCATGCCAACTGAGAGCATAAATCAGACCTCGAGCTGCTTCCACATTTAAAGTGAGGCCAGAGGTTGTGATTGGGGCTGAAGCTCCCAGGAGGGGGGCCTGGCATGGCCTTTGGTTCTACCAAGTTGTAGGGTGGGATAGGGACCCGAGGAGATTTCTAGTGCCCTCCATCTTCTGAGAGGCTAAGCGGGTCCACATCTCCAGGGTGGGTGAGGGTGAGGGAGAAACAGAGTGACATCTAGTTTGCAGAGTTAAGATCAGAAACTAACCTTCTGCCTCATAGAATAGGACTAAAGCTTTCTCCTACACCCCATCTGGTCCTCTCTATAGAACCCAACTGTCTTTCAAAGCCCAAAGCATGTATTTTTTCTCTTTCTTTCTTCTTTCTTTCTTTCTTTCTTCTTTCTTTCTTTCTTCTTTCTTTCTTTATTTCTTTCTTTCTTTCTTCCTTCCTTCCTTCCTTCCTTCTTTCTTTCTTTCTTTCTTTCTTTCTTTCTTTCTTTCTTTCTTTCTTTCTTTCTTTCTCTCTCTTTCTTTCTTTTCTTCTTTCTTTCTCTCTCTCTCTTTCTTTTTTGTTTTTTAACTATCTGTTTCAAAGCCAACGTCTCTTGATTCTTTACTACCTGGAGACGACATAGGCTCCAAACTTGAGCAAACCTTTCTTTTCCCTTCCCATCATGAAGTTAGGGGTGGGCAGATTGTGGATTTGTGTGTTCGTGCTGCCCCCTGGTGGCCTGAGAGGGAATTCTCCAATAACTTTCTGCAGGCATTGATCCAAGTACTTTTACATACACGAACTCATTTAACGCTGATTTCACTGAGGCAGAAAGTGATAACAGGATTAATGAGTAGACAAGTAGATATATTCCTGTGGACTGGGTTTCAGCCAAGCCCTAAAATAGGGGTTGAGAAGCCCAAACCAGAAGCCATTTTAAGTCACTGCTAATGGGGAAACTGAGGCCCAGGCTGAGCCCTAGGTCTGTCCTGACCACTCGAGCCTGCGGTTCAGAGAAAGCCTGGATGAGGCTCTGTGCCCTATGCTTCCCAAACATCAAACAGCAGCTCATACCCACTCACCATCACCCCTTTGACCCAGCCGAAGCGCACGGGCTCCCCAGGGCTCTTCTGGCTGTCGGTGGCTGCCTCATCCTCCACCAGCCCATCAGTCAGCTCATGGCCCGGTCGGCTGTCAAAGGCTAGGGCGTGCAGGTGGCTGCCTTCCTGCTGGGGACCCAGAGATCATCAAGGGTCAGACCAGAGGGTCTCCGCATGCAGTCCTTCCTGCCCCATAGTGCTACATATGTATAGCCCTCCAATAGCCCTGCTGGTAGAGCACAGCTTGCGTCTCTTAGAAATCTCTATAAGAGTGGGAGATACTGATCTTGGTTAAAAGTGCTTGCTTGCAGAGCCCGATGACATGGGTTCAATTTCCAAGTGCCCACATAAAGCCAGATGCACAAAGTGGTGCGTGCATGTGGAGTTTGTTTGCAGTGACAAGAGGTCCTGGTGCATCCATTCTGTTTCTGTCTCTATATATCTCTCTCTCATAAGTAAAAAATAAATGAATGAATAAATATTTCTATTTTTTATATTTTATTTATTCAATTTCAAGCAGAGAGATACAGAGGAGAGAGAGAGAGAATGTGTGTGTGTGCACCAGGGCCACCACCTTGTGGGTCTGGCTTATGTGGGTACTGGGGAATTGAACCTGGGGCTTTAGGCACTGAAGACAAGTGCCTTAACCTCTGAGCCATTTCTACAACCCCTGAATAAATATTTTTAAAAAACAAAGAAATCTCCACAACAAACTGGGTAAAGTGGTGCACGTCTTTAACTCCAGGCTGAGCTAGGAGGATCCTCATGAGTTTGAGGCCAGCCTGAGATACAGAGTGAGTTCCAACTCAGCCTGGGCTACAGTGACGTCTTGCCTCAAAAATAAAAACTTTTAAATAAAAGAAGAGAGAGAGCTCCATTACAGAAGAGAAGCCCCAGGAGGCTAATCATTTGTGGTGTTCCTGCTCATGGCACCCCCTCCCTTTGAAGGGCAGAGGGCTGGGAACTGACTGGCAGTCTTAGGAAGGCAGCAGGATTATTATGTCTCCCCCTGTGCCAGAGGTGAAGCAGCTTGTCCCCGGGCCACACAGTGGCCTGTGGTACAGCTAGACTTGAACCTGAGCTTCACTCCAGTCTGGTAGATCTCCTGGTTCAAAGCTGGTGTGACAGCAGCTCTACTCCTGGGGCTTTCTTCCCTTTCCTCCTGGCACCTCAGCTCAGCAGTCCCATGGCAACATGGCCCGGTCTGGCCCTCAGAGGGTTGCTCTGGGGTGGGGAGGAGCACCGGACGTCAGCCAAGTCTCAAGCCCAGAACCAAGGTTGATTCTGCCTGCTGGTCAGTGGATGCACACAGCCCTCCAGCCTGCCCAGTCCACTCCCAGAGCTGATCTCTAGGAGGCCTGCTCCTTTCTCCCCATCTCCCAGTTTGCACGCACCTTCTCCTGGAGGCTCACTTACCTTGAGGAAGGAGTGCAGGTCAGCCAAGGTGGGCCGCACCTTTCGGGGCTCTCCGGGCAGGGCACTGTTAGCATAGTGTTCGTAGGCAGGCACCACATCGATGGTATTGTAACCAAAGGTGCGCATGTACAAGGTGTTGCCTTGGGTCAGGTGGCTGGGATGGCTGGTGTCACAGGCAGTCGGCGGGGGCTCATCACCCCCAAGCAGTGTGCTGATGGTGAAGCGCCCGCTGCACAGAGCCGTGTCCCCGGATGTCTCTGTCACAGGCAGTTCTGCCATCGTGGCTCGGGGTGTCAAGGGAGGGGACCAGGGTCAGCAAGGACTCCCGGGGTGGCTTTATAGGCTGGGCTGAAGAAGGGAGAAGGCTGGGAGATTGGCCCAAACCGCCCATGGCTGGTGAGCAGGGTCCTGGCCAGGGAGGAGGTGGAGCATGCAAACAGCTGTCCTGTTAGCTCCCTGGCATAGGGCTAGGCTGCCAAAGCCAGACACTTGCCTCCTGAAGTGCATCTTCTGAGTTTGGGGTAGCAGAGGTCCCCAGCCAGACCCAGGAGGGAGCAGTCATCTGAGAGGACCCGAGGGACCCAGAGAAGGACCCTAGAGATGGCCTGCTATGGGCCCATCATTATAGATTCATAAACCTCCCATGTAGCAAAGGCATTTATTTTTGTCCATTTACTAGTTTTGAATAGATGAATGGCATGACACTTTAAATTTTTTATTTATTTGCAAGGAGACAGAGAGGGATAAAAAGAGAAAGAGAGGAGACAGAGAGAGAGAGAGAGAGAGAGAGAGAGAGAGAGAGAGAGAGAGAGAGAGAAAATGAGAATGAGAATGGGCCTCCAGCCACTGCAAAGAACTCCAGATGCATGCACCACTTTGTGCATCTGGCTTTACATGAGTACTGGAGAATCGAACCCAGATCACTAGGCTTTGCCGGCAAGCATCTTAACCACGGAGCCATCTCTCCAGCCTGCATAGCATGACATTTTAAAAGAAAGACATGCATATAAAAAGGAAGTCTCTTTTGCTTAACCTCTGTCCTCAAGTGTTTTAGTATCCCTCCTAACATATCTCAGTAAACATAAGCCGTTACGATAAGTGGTTCAAAAGCAGACCTGCAGCTACCACTGGCAGACACTCCTGAGGGCTTGGGGCTGGCCAGCAGCCTTCAGGGCAATCAGGCCTGGCATCACACCAGAGCCACACTACACTGGGCTCAGAGTACCCATGCCTTTCCTCCTTAAAGCCACGCAGATAGCACTCAGCTGGCTCCCTCAGGGGGAGGCCTCCTGGCTCTAATCATTGTGGGGGACAGTGGCAGAATCTGATTTGGGGTGTGTGAAAGAGGTGGGCCTGCGTTTTGAGAGATGAGTTAGTTAGTGGGTGTTTGATGTGCCCTAAAAAAGGAAGAACCCCACGAAGGCTGCCAGCATCAACCCCTGTATCAGTGGCTCCAACCATGGTCCCCTTTCCACCAAGAAGTGGGCTGATGGATGTCAGGCAGAAAGGCCTGGCACCTGGCCCTGTCTCTGAAGGGCCATCCCTTCCCTCGGCCCTCAACACAGGCTCCATTGTCTCAGTCCATTTCCATTATCCAGCAGCTCACAGCAGGATTGCAGGTCTCTTTTTGCTCTCCAGCTACCCCATGTATGTGTGACAGCAGGAGCCAGGAACACAGAGGAGGGCATGACTATGAGCACGTGCTCAGAGTGTGGCCAACCAGGGAGAAGGTTCTCCGGAGGGGGCTTTTGACTGGTGAAGCCTCTGTCAGTTCTGGGTGCTGGGGCCCCCCTTCTGTTGGGCTCCCATTGTCCTCTCTCACCTTGGCCATGCCTCTCAGAGCCCATCCAGGTCCACCATAAGACCAGTTAAAAGGCACTTAGGGGACCCATGATGTTTGATCGGGATCTTTCAGAGAGGCCCAGACAGGTGTGTCGAGCTGAACTTCTTCACAGAGTGGACGCTGAAGCTGTCCTGTTCCCCTGAGAGCCAGGGCTGAGGCTGGGCAGGCAGATGGAGATGTCACTCCTGTCTTGCTGCTGTGGTAGCTAAGGCCAGAGACTTGCTCCAAGTCTCCAAAATGAACAGAACAGAAATTCCCAAGGCCATATCCCAGGACTGTGCTCAGGGTGAGAATAGAGAGCTGAATAGCTCTCTGAGCTGAGGGCCTGCCTGGAGCCTCACCCAAGCATGGATACGTTTTTGTACCCCAGTGCACTTTTCCGGGGATGGGGTGTGTTCCAACTTGCTGAAAGGGGAGGCCATGACGGCAAGGGGCTGATCCTCTTTTGTGAAATCAATCCCAAGTGACCACAATAACACAGAAGAGGTGCTCAACGAATGCATGTTGAATGAACAGGGGTCAACGAAGGGGCTGGAATCAAGGAGGGCCAAGCGTCTCCATAGAGACCCTTGGCTGGCAGGAATTCTGCCTCTGTTGGACATTAAGAGCTGAGCCAAGGGACACTGTGTAGCTTTCTACAATTTCAAAAAAGAGCCTTCTCAGAGCTCCTCTGTCTGCAGGGACAGGTCCCCAGTCACAGTGGAGTCAGAGGCTTGATGCTAAGGGACGCCAAGCAAGGACCTTGATCAGGGTCAATCTTCCACCTTCCCTGCAAGGGGTGACGGGATGTGTGAGGCCTTCCCCTACAGAGTCACCCATTCCCTCCCACCTCCCCCTCTGGGCTGATCTTATCGTCCCCTGGCTATTAAACTGCCAACTGCAAAAAAAGCACAGACTCCCAAAATCCCTCACACTATTTCACGTGCCATGGCCCTGGCAGCTATGGAAAATTCCTGATTAAGATCTCGGGAAGGAAGGGGCTTGGGCTAGTTTCCAATAGTGCTGGGACTATGGGCAGGGTAAGAGGCTGTAAATTTGTTGGGTGACCTTGGGAATGTCACTTATGTCAGTTGGGAAGAATTCATGGACCACATCCAGAACCCTCTCTCTTCCTTCCCTGAGCTCCCTGGGGTAAGATGGGGTTTGTCAGGACCCTTCAAAGGGTTTATCAATAGAATAAGCTAAAAGGACTGTCTTACATACCTTATCCCAAAGCACAGACTCCCAATAAAGGGGATTCTTGTTCAGTTCATCTGAAAAATATTCAGAGGCTCTTACTGATGGGAGGCAGTACTGGGTCCAGACAGTCCTTCCCTGTTGGCTTCTGGAGGACCATAGGACAGGTGCCCCCCGAGAGTCTCACCCTGAGCACAGTCCTGGGATGTGGTCTTGGGAATTTCTGTTCTGTTTGTTTCTAGACTTGGAGCAAGTCTCTGGCCTTAGCTACCACAGCAGCAAGACAGGAGTGACATCTCCATCTGCCTGCCTAGCCTCAGCCCTGGCTCTCAGGGGGAACAGCACAGCCTTCCAGTGAGCATCCCAGAGGCAGGGGCTGGAGCCCAGAGGACAGAGGCCTCTCCACATCTACTGTGCTCAGCTACCAGCAGACAGGGGAGACGAGGGGAGAGGTAGGCAGAGATGAAAGAAATGGTAAGACACAAGGCTGCCATCCCACATCATTTATTAATTGATTACTGAATATGTCTTGTCCTGGGCAAGAAAGGCCCCCAGGGAACAGAACAAAGCTCTTGCTCTCTGGGAGCTCACATTCTACTGGGAGACAGACAAATAAATAAGCAATAGTTAGGATACATTTAGTGGTAAGTACTGTTAATAAACAAAGTTTTTTCTTAGATGGAACATTAGGCCTAAGAATAAAAACCCTGAGGTGAGCATTGGAACCATGGGAAGGGACATCACAAGGGTGAGGGCAAGGGGGCCCACAGAACTGGCACAGAGGATTCATATGTGGAAGTGAGAACATGGGCCTCATAGACTAATGTTATGTTTCAGGCTGATAAGTGATGGTTAGATTTGTATACTAAGGGGGAACAAGGGGGGCCACCACAGGAGTGTGGTGACAGTGGTTAGGTCAGGAGGCATTTGGGTGGGGGCGGAGGGACGTGAAAGGATGATAAGGTGTCCCGAAGGCAGAGCTGATGGCCAGAGTGTAGGTTTATGGGGGACTGGGGTTGGTGGAGACCACCAGGGAACAAGGGAATGATCATATGTTCCTGAGGAGGGAACCCTGGTAAAGGCCAGGAAAGAACAGAGGCCCCACCCTGGAGCCTCCATGGGCGTGGACAGAGGAGGGGAGGGCAGACATCAACATTTGCCAAAAGCTTCCCAAGTAACAGGAACAGTGCCGTGGAGACACCATGGTCTGTCGAGAACCATCTTCCAGGCCCAGCCACCCCAGCCCACCCTGTCCCCACGTCCCTATGTCCTGTGGTCCCACGAGGCGTGCCTGGAGAGGATGGGTAGGATGCAACCCTGGTGTCGTGAAATAGCCGGGTAAGAGGATGCGCTGCTCGTCGGCCTGATTCACAACACCAGCTGCAGCAACCATACCAGAATTGTGCGGCTTCCTCCTGCGGGCGGGTGGGCGGGTAGGCGGCGGGTGGTGGCCTCCTCCGATCTGAGACAGCAGCTGCCCCATGCCAGAATCACTGAGACCTAGGGCTGCCCACTAGGGGCACCCAAACCCCCAGCCAGAGGCTTACCAGACCCTGGGCAGTCCTAGGACACCAGAGGTGGGCTGACTGACTGGCAGAGCACCTGCACGTGCCTGCGGCCATCCTGGTCCTTCTACTTGGACAGAGTTAGGGCAGCGGAGCTACACACCTTGGCGCTATGAGGAAAATTTCCAAGAGGAAAATGTCAGTGAATGTGTTAAGACATTTTCATGTTTAAAGGAAGGGATGCTCACTCCTTTTTCTTCAGGGATTGACTTGGAAAAAAACCCAAAAAACTGTTTAGGGACTGGCTCAGCAATGAAGGCACTTAATGACCAGAGTTCAATCCCAGTACCCACATAAAGCCACACGCACAAAGTGGCACTACATCTGTAGTCCGTTTGCAGCGGCCAGAGGCCCTGGTATACCCATACGCTCTATCTCTCTTCTATCTCTCTCAAATAAATAAATAAATAAATAAATAAATAAATAAATAACTTTTTTAAAAAACCATTTAGCCAACATTCCCCCCAGAGGTAGCTGTCGAATTAATGATGCATTTGGACATGGTGAGGGTCTTACGGAGGTATGGCCAATGCCCTCAGGGGCATACAGTTCATCACAGGAGGTAAGGGCAATGGCCACAGCCCAGCCATGAACACATAAATCTGTGGATAACATGCTACCTGGGTTCAGAAAAGGAATGATTTCCTCTGGCAGGACAAGGGTAGAGTAAGGTGCTTGAAATACTGCGAATAAAGGAAAAAAGATAAGGATCATTTCAGATTAGAGCTTTTGGTAGGCAAGGCAAAAATGAAATCATAATTAGTAGTCACTATCTGATAAAAGAGCAATATTTAATTTTTTGTCTCATAAAGAATAAATCTCCATCAACTCTTATCCCTCTGAGCAGGCTTAGCTGCAATTTGTGTGGGCAGGGCTGAGCTATCATTACACAGGGAAGTTCTTCACCCTGTCAGGAGACTCAATGACTCAAAGCCTTTCATTTTTAAATACATTTAGCTTTTCTAGCTTTATGGGCAATGTCCCCCCTCTCCTTGGAAGCTGTGGGGGAAGCACAATCATTGATGTTGAATTTCACAGGTACATTTCTAATTAGAACACTGGCTTATTGTTAACACAGGCTCTGGGGTCAGGTGGGGTGGTCCACACCTGTAATCCCTCTCAGGAGAATCAGAAGTTAAAGATCATCTTTGCCTACACAGTGTGCTTAAAGCTGGCTACACAGACCATCTCAAAACAACAATAGAAGATAGGGTGTCACTATGTAGCCCATGATAGCCTTCTCTCTCTCTCTCTCTCTCTCTCTCTCTCTCTCTCTCTCTCTCTCTCTCTCTCTCTCTCTCTCTCTCTCTTCCCCTTTGATTTTGGGAGGTAGTGTCTCCCTCTAGTCCAGGATGACCTGGAACTCAGGCTGGCCTCAAACTCACAACGATCCTTTTACCTCTGCCTCCCAAGTGCTGGGATTAAAGGTGTGTACCATCACGCCTGGATCTGTTCTCTTTTTCTAAAGACAGGTTCTCACAGGTAGCCAAGGCTTATCTTGAATTCTAATGCTCTTGCTTTCACCTTATGAACACTATGACCAGCACCTCCAGAGCACCCTTAATTTTTATTTTTTCTTTTGAGACAGAGAATTGCCTCCTGAGTGCTGGCATAGATGTGTGCCACCAAACCAGCCACCACACCCTAAATGAGAGCCATGTTGGCCCTGGTCCTACAGAGTTGGAGGGGCGATCTGACCCTACATTGCATGCTTGGCAACCTGGGTGTCTTCGTTTCACTTGCCTGACACACATAGAGAGTGGGTTGCAATCACTAGCAGGGACTTGTCACAGGGCTCTTTGGAGGACATTCACAGTGCTCTGCAAGCAGAAAGGTTTTAGTTTTTTTTTTTTGGTCCCAGCTCTTTAGCTACCATAAAAAACAGGTAGGAGAAAATCACTTCCTCCTGGCTACTTGGATCAGCTGAGTGAGGGCAGCTGTGGAGGTGGTGGGCTATAGGAAAGACACAAAGGCAGTCCAGGCTCAGAAAGTTGAAAGCCAGATGGAGTTGGTTGTGCTTGCTTGCAGGCACCAGGGCTCAAGCTCTCACTGGAGGTGAATGCAAAATGTAGGCAAGGCTCAGAGAATTCCAGAAGTTCAGTCAACAGCTCTTATGCATCACCAGAGACCTGAAAAGACTTCCCAATCTTAACCTTTTGGAGTAGAGCTGGTGAGGCTCCTTTGCTAGTGGCCACCAGCATCCGGGGCAGCTGCAAGCCTGCAGTTTCCCTGGTGGCTGGGGCTTTGAGCAAGGAGCCACTCCAGACTGCACAAAGAGGAAGCAGTATCTGCTTCTCTAGGGACAAGCCCCACTCAAGGCACCAGAAAGCTGGGGGCAGCTTAGGTTTGGGCCCCGGGAATTCAGCCCCAGTAGTCAGAGGTTCATTCACCTGCAATTTCCTGGGAAATGTACAGCTCTACATCTGATGCCATTTTTACTGGCTAACCACCCAACACCAAACACTATCTAAGGCTGATTCTGACTTTGGTGGGGACACTGAGCAAGTTAACCCAATGGATCTAGGCCCAGTGCAGGCCAAATTTTCACCTTCCTCTTTAGTACTTATCAGAGATTTTATGGACAGACAGATCTAGTGGGGTGGAGACTTCCCTCATTAGAAGTCGACAGACCTACTTCACCACCCCTTACTTTCAGTCAGAACAAGGCTTCTTGCTTGCTGATCCTGGTAGGGTATAAACAGCCTCAACCAGTGTCTAAGCTCCTCCTTGGGCTGCTAAAGTCAGCAGATCGTGGGCAGGGCCTGGGAGCAGTTTTTGGAGCTCCCTGGCTGTCTCTTGAGAGCTTCCAGGCTGGAAAATGCCAGAGGAAGGGCAGTGTGTTGGCTCAGCCCTGGTGCATCCCAAAGCTGACTGGGAGGTTTTCGTGAACACATCTTTCATGTTGTAAGAGGATTTTGAAGACTTTATTCTTGGTAGATATTGAAGACACAAGCTGCCCCAGGGCAACAGGCACCTTGTAACTCTAGTTTGCACAGATAAGTGTGTGTCCCCAAACCAGACACCCTGAGTCATCTGCCTCATGGACCTCCCAGGAGCCCTCCTGCCCCCAAGTACTCACCTCATGAATACATGGAGGCCCTACAGTCAGGCTTCTTTCTGTGTGGTCAGGAAAGGGCTGAACATGATCTCTCAACTCACCTGTGTCCTGTTGCTTCCGCTTCAAGGCTACAGGCAGCACGGACAGGTGTGCTACTGGGATAAGAACAGGCCAGCAAGTGACCTGGTGCTCGCTGTGTCCTCCCTGGGCTGGCAGGACAGCCACACTCATCTCGTGTGCTCTCTCCTCTGTGGATTTAAATCCTTATCACTGGCAGAGGCTCCTCATCCACAGCCTTGGAATCCTGCCTTCCACCCACCTTCCTCTTATTACTATATGTGGTGCTGGGGATTGAACTCAGGGCCTTTGTGCATGCCGGGCAAGCACTTACCACCAAGAAACCCAACTCTGGCCTATTTATACTTTTGGTTGGTTTTTCAAGGTAGGGTCTCACTATAGCCCAGGCTGACCTGGAATTCACAATGTAGACTCAGTGTGACCTCGAACTCACAGCCATCCTCCTACCTCTGCCTCCTGAGTGCTGGGATTAAAGGTGTGTGCCACCACGCTTGACCCCTTGTATACTTTGAGACAGAGCCTTGATTACTTGTTCAGGTTGTCCTTTGACTTGCAATCCTCCTGCTTTAGCCTCTCGAGTAGTTGTGATTACAGGTGTATATTACTATGGGCAGCCCCATCTTACTCCCTATCTACCCCTCTCTTGTGACATGCCTGGGATATATTTTATTTGTGTATGTGTGCGCGTGCGCATGCGCACGCACACTCATACACCGTGAGGCCCAGAAAGTAAGGCTGCACCCCAGTCTTACAAATCACCCCATGGTGTGATGCTGGTATAACGCTGGTGGGTGCTACAGGGAGAACAGTGATGCCCTCATCAGGGAAGAGGTTCCTTCTGCTGTGAACAGTGTCTCTGAGCTAGCTTCACTGGGACCCCAGTTTCCTAGGACATGGTCCTAAAACAACATTTGACATAGGGTAGGCCCTCGAGCATCTGTCAAATCACACCATCCAGTCAGCAGTCATGGAATAAAAAGAAACAAGTTGAATCGGACACATCAGTATCTATCCTCCTATAGCAAAATGGTGACAAACCAACTTTCACCTAACTTTGTTTCAGGAATTAAGGAAGGAGGGAAGGAGAGAGGGGAAAAGGCATCCTTGATGTGGAATACTGAATCACCCGGCCTGTTATGAAGGGCACAAGGCAAATGCAGAGGGCATACCTAGCCACTCTGAGAGCTAACCAATGGGTCAGCACAGAAGGACTAGGCTGACTTTTACCTGGTCAAAGTCCAGAGTGACAGATCCAAGTAGGTGATTCATATGGATTAATTTAATCTTCCCACAAACTAGGGTGTGGGCGCTGGTAACCTGGCTTTCCCCAGGATCAAACTGGCTTGGAGTGATTGGCTGACTTACTCTTGGGCCCATGATGACAGCTCCCAGCCCCTCTCCAGAGCTGTGTGGTCATTCACACCATGGCTCTGCTCTGCTCCTCAGAGCTCCTTATCCTGCCCTTGCAAAAGTCTCTCAAATCCTTCTTGGTCAGTCAGTTTGTGCTTTCTATGTGAAGAGCTGTGGCTGCCACCAGAGGGCCACATCCCACACATCAGTTCCGAGGAAACCAAGTGACCTTTTTGGTTTGCTCCGAATAGTTCTAAAAATCCCAGCTAGCTGATCTGCAGGCTGAGTGGCATGAGAGCTTATGCAAGGAATCTACTCCAAGAATGGGCAGGGCTGGGGCGGTGAGAACGATGTTTCCAGGCTGGCCTTGCTGGGGAAACACACAAGGGGCAGCTGAGAAGGAACTTCCTGAACAGAAGCAGGAACCCCTCCAGTTAACAGCACAGCTGGCGCAAAGTTCCCAGTCTCTAGGCCACACTTCCCACCATCATGGGAAGGTGAGCCTATTTGCTTCCCCGGGCTTCTACTGCTGAAATCTGGCCATTTCAAAGGAGATACTACTCACATCGGGGTGATCAATGATCCTAGTTTCATCTTTTCTTGCTATCTATAAATCAGTCTTACTTTCTGGCCTTGAACCCTTGGGCTCAAGCAATCCTCCTGCCTCAGCTTCCCAAGTAGTTGGGACGACAAGCATGTGCCAACTCACCTGGTTCTGATATCACCTATAAAAACTCACCTATAAAAAAACCTCCAAAGCTCAAAAAAAATTATATAAAGAGAGCACTCTTATCCCTAGTGATCCTTCTGTCTGACCTCACCCATCTTAACAGGGTCCCCTCAAAGGCCACAGCTTTGCCAGCTCAGCCCTGGGAGGCATTATGAAGTCCAGGAAGCCCATGAGGGGGTGAGGCACCGACAGGAACAAGGAGCATACTCCTGGAGGGTCCAAGGAAAGAGCACAGGCTAACACAGCAAGGTCTTCCAGACCTCACAGTGCCTGACACTACCGACACAAGATCTTCATAATAGGAGAGAAACAATAATGACCTCAAAATAGGAGACCGATTGAAAAGGGATTCAATGGAGGATGGATTTGGGAGGAGGTAGTGGGAGGGAATTATCATGGATTATTGTCTATACTTACAGAAGTTGTCAATAAAGTTTTGTTTTTTTTTTAATATAGCAAGTATGAAAGAACAGGAGACAGCTCCTCCTACTATTCAAATGAGACACAGCCAGCTCTCCACTCCTGCCTCTCCTTTCCTAAAGCCAGTAACCAGCTCTGATCCTCCATTTAAAATGTCTTTAACTAAAAGCCCAAAATAAAGGTCCCAGGCCCAAATTGCCACATGCTGGGTTTAACATCAAAATGCTTTTGTCATCCTATCACACCTCTAGTCAGACTCTGACCTTGGCCAAACCCCAGTCAGAAGCTGAGTGAGGAGACCTATACTTACAGAGGCTTCTGGGATACTTCTGCTGCATCTTGAGGAGCCCCAGGCTGTGCCCCAGCTAAGGATAATCCCGGGAAAGGCCAGAGGAGCTGTTCCACTGAAGGACTGAACAAAGGGAGCACATGGCATTTTGGGAGAACATTCTAGAAATGTTCTGTACTGGCTATAGACAAGGGTGGTAGAGAAGGAACCATTCTGAACAGAGTAAACACATGTTACAATACAGAAGGGAACACACAGAACACATACCCATTTCCTCACCCTGTCTCCTCTCCCCAGTAACACTGCACAGAGGGACATCAGAAAGGCCAGGATGAGAGACAGGAATCACCCAGCTGAATCAGCCCACTGTTTCTAACATAAGTTATCCAACAACAGAAAAATTGTACTTTTCCTCTTTCCTTTTTTCTTTGCAGTCCCTAATGGAACGCCACCAGACAGGTGACAGCAGCCAAAGTTAACTGGAGCCTACTATGATAATTCCAGTTCCTAACCATTTCTGCTGCTTGAGACATGGAAAGGATGCAGCAGATCAGGATAAGCCGGGCAGGTGCAGGCAGGCTGTGCCAGGCCCCTCGACCTCTAGGCAGTGAGTGCTAGCAGAGGCCAAGCTGAGGGGCAGCCAGAGCAAGGCAGATTGACTTATGTAACCTGTTCATCCTTTACCTGAAACTCAACTAAACAGGCCAAGGTGAAAAACCAAACAGTGCAAACATGGCTTTGTTTTGTTATTTAAAGCAATAAATGCTGGACACTGTGAAAGGGTACAGAATTCTTTGCTCAAAGTAGCCTGAACCCTAGGACTTCAATGGTGTCTACTGAAGTATCCTTAAGACTTGAGTTCAACTGTAAGTTCCTGCAGGGCAGGAGCTGAGTCTGCCTTCTGGCTCTGGGGTATACCAGCACTGCTTGCCCTTTGATCAGCCTCCCCGCTGAGGAGTGGTAAAAGCAAAGGACCCATTCTAAGATAGCTCATTTCCTTCGAAGTTAGGTAGTTTATTAAAATAATAATAATAATAATAATAATAATAATAAAAGAAACAATGAGTGAAACCAAGTTTCCAGGCCCCATAAGGTATGTGGAACACTCGAGCACACCTCCACTTGGGGCTCTCTGTGAGTTAATTATGAGATATTCAGACAGCCACCAAACCTGCTTGACTCCATGTGCCCTTGATTTTGCTAGAAAGACTGGAATCTCAACCTTGGAAGAGAAAGACTCCTTAGGTATTGTTTCCTAGTTTCTCTGAGTAAATAGTGAAATCAGACAACATATCAGGAAAGGATTTAGTTCCCTGAACACATGAGTGGAAGGTGACTTTTAAAGCTAATATGTTACAGGGTCGTTAAAGTACTGGACACATGACTTCTGGGCACAGCTGGAAGCCGCGTGGCCTTGGAGAGTTAGCTTACTTGCCTTAAACACTGCACAGTCCCAACAGGCCCCATGTAGCCACAGAATGAGCCTGTAAGACAAGAACTGAATTTGCTCTGGGAGGCCTGGTCCTGCTGGCACAAAACCCATTCTAATTCCTTCTACAAATGTCTCTGAGCAAGTCCTTAACTGTAGACCATCATTACCACTCATAGCTCCCCAGCAAGGAGGTCCCACTTTGTTCTCTCCCATCTCATCTGTGGGTCAAAGGAACTTATCCTCTCATGCAAAGGCTGATCTGCATTTCTCCTGCATGCAGCCAGGAGTGCGAAGGAAAGACAAATGTGCAATCAACTCTCACAGGGAGGAGATGGGCCTTGGAGTAAGTGTGCATTTAAACAATTCAAGTCTTCTCTCTCTATGGCATGTTTCCATCTGCAAGAGGCAATGTTAAGAAGACTCTAGGCTTTGCTCTCTGAAAAGCCCAGAGCACTCTCACTAAAGCACCTCGAGAACAAATCATTTCACTGTTTCCAGTGCACCTAATCAGGGCACACTTACTCTCCAAGGCCCTGAGGGATTGCCCTCCTAGACTTTGCAGTAAAGCTCCATTGGCAAGATGGTGCCAGAGGAAGAGGGCAAAACACAGCCCTGCTCCCCCTCAGGCCACGCCCTCGATGGACAAAGGAAGCAGAGAGGAATAAAAGTCCCATTATCTTTCAGTCAGCTCTTTCTCAAGAGGAATGGTGGCAGAGGTGAGGAGAGAATTCTTCCTAGGAGTAAAGCCACTTTGGAGACTATGGAAAAGAGCACACTCTGAGAGTGGTCCATTAGCACACAGAACAGACCTGCCCAGCTGGCCCCTCTGCAGTTTGGTCTATGGATTTGGGACTCGTGGTGGGAGGAATAGGAACAATGGCAGATGACAACTACTGCTCAGGAATCAATGCAGATGCCTTGGTTAGTGTACACTGAACATGCAGAATGTGGCCCATGAGCTTGCCTGGTCCCTCAGTCCTGAGTGTGGAAGGGATCATTTAGACAGACCGACTGATTGCCACAGACAGAAGCTTAAAAGTCCTTTATAAAAGGGTTGTGCCCAAGCCCATCAGCGAAGCAGCTATAGGGGTGAAGCGACAAGGCTCATCCATGCCTCCAACTTGAGCCAGGCGCATGCACCTTCCACCTTTCTTACAGTGTTCCAAGGACCACGCTCTGACCTCCACTGGGATCAACAGAACAGCACACTAATGATCCTGGAATCCAAGCAAGGAAAGGTGGTCTTGGACCCCTCAACAGGAGGACAGAAGCACTTGGTATTCCACACAAGGCTGAAGCTGGCTTCACATCAATTAGAAACGTGGAAATGCACTATGACTCAGCTACATGGACAACATCTCAGTGAAAGCGACTCCCAAAGGCTTTGTCTCCCTCCTTATGGTTGGTAATTTTTAATCATTTATGGTCAAGTTAGCCAAATTACAGATACCTATGCAGCCCCTCATTCTCTGACCCCCAAACTCCTGACAGCATTTCCCCAATACAAATAAAACTTAAATTTTAAAGGAAAAAAAAAGGAAAATAAAAAGAATGTTGAAAAGAAATACAAATCAAAGAAATTTATTGGTATTGACAAAAATACATAATACAAAAAACAAAACACAACATAACACAACAGAAACAAAACCAGAAAGTCTACCCTTAAGGGCCCACATGCTCATATACTGACAGTGTGCAGTCCCAGACCCCCCAAAGCACGGAATTAATTCATGAGGACCTCCATCTGCACCAGCCTCGCGTTGGTGTCCCCAGACGTCCGGTAGGGTATCATCCCAGCAAAGGTAATCAGGGCTCTGGCTTGACTGCGAAGTTGCTGAGAGAAAAGGAGAGCAAGGAAAGAAAACCGGTCAACTTTTAAGCCAGAGCAGGCCACTGAGAACCACCACCACCACCACATTCTTCCATGCCCCGCCCCGGGGCATCATGGACTTGTCCCCTAGGGCCCCAGTTCCACAGCTTGCCAAAATCCTTCCACTAAGCAAAGGCTGAGGGGTGCTAGTCAAGCTGCCTTACATGTTCTGAGCTTCAGAAGCACCTGTTCCAGTCTTCTGAGCCCACCCTTGCCCCTCTAGGCTGGGTTCTGGTCATCTGCCTCTACAGGGATCTGAAGCCCCTGTAGTATCAGAGGCAAAGGCTGTGGCCATGTAGCCCCAGCTCCCTCTTTCCATCCCTTTCTTCTGTTTCCTCTCCTTTGAGTCCTCCCTTTTCTCCCTCCATGACATAGATGCTTGGTCTTCTTTTCTGAAGCAACAATATTTACCAAATTTCTGACTTACAGGAGGGAAAAAAGGGAGCCCGACAAATATAAAACCAGGTGTTCCCAATAACTGAAAAAAAGTGATAACCTTTACTGATTTCCAAGTGATAAATTATTCAACAGAGAGTAAAGAAACTAAGGAGAATGGCTTCCTTCACTAGATGGTTGCTGCAAAGACAGATGTTAGGATCTGGGGCCCATACTGAGGTATGCTTATGCCACAAGAAGAAAACAAAACAAAATAAACAAACAAAAAACCCCTGAATATCCCACTAGACAGAATGCCTTCACTTTCTGAACCAGTAATGAAACCTAAAGGAACACTTACCAGGCTGTTTTAGAAAATTTAAAGACAAGCTGGGTGTGGTGGTGCATACCTTTAGTCCCAGCACTCATAGGCTGAAGTAAGAGGATGGTGAGTTCAAGGACACCCTGAGACTACATAGTGAATTCTAGGTCAGCCTGGGCTAGTGAGGCCCTACCTTGAAAAACAAAACCAAAACAAACAACCCCCAAAAACAAACAAAAAAATGAATAAAATTAGGGGCTGGGGAGATGGCTCAGTTTTTGATTGCAAAGCCTAATGGCCTAGATTTGATTCCCTAGTACCCACGTAAAGCCAGATGCACAAAGTAGTGCATGCACCACTCTTGCAGTGGGCAAGAGGTCCTGGCATACCCATTTTCACTCTCTCTCTGCTTGCAAATAAATATGAAAAATAAAATATGGTGTTCTTGTTTTTTTCTGTGTGTGTACAGTATATGTAGTATGTATGTATGGTGAATGCACACGTGTGTGCAAACAGGTGGAGGCCAGAGGAAGATGTCGGGTGTCTGTCTCTGCTGCTCTTTCACCTTGGTTTTCTGAAATAGCTTTCAATGAATCCGGAGCTTCCTTTTTCTCAGACTGGCTGACCAGTGATCTTGTCTTTGCCATCCTTAGCACTGGTGTCCCAAGCATGCATGGCCACGCCCTGGTCTTTGTATGGGTGCTGATACTGAACTTAGGTTTTCATGCTTGCATGGCAAGTGCTTTTACCAGCTGGGTCCATCTCCCCAGCACCCAAAATATGATTTTGATGAAAGTGTTCACTGATGAGCTAAGATACACAAAGTAACCCTGTGATTCTTCTTTTGTGTGTATATATATGTATGGTATGAGTGTGTGTGGGTGCCAGATGTTGACACTGGTGTCTTCCTCAATTTCTCTACTGAGGCAGGGTCATCTCTCAGTTGAACCCAGAACATGCTGATTCAGCTAGTCTAACCAGTCAACTTGCCAAATGCTGAGATTACAGGTGGCCATCACACACACGTGGCATTTATGTGGGTGCTGGGGACCCAAACTCTGGACCTCACACTTGTGTGCAGCAAGCACTTTATCCTCTGAGCCAGCTCCCCAGCCCCTGAGCCTTGTTTTAAAATGAACAGATAATTATTATAGAATCAATTACAAATTAACATTCTCTTTGATCCCCCCCCTAAGCTTGAGAAGAGCAGCAATCTCATTAATGCTTGGTTCCTCCACGAGCTTTCTGATACAAGGTTTATAATAGAACAGAGCAGCTCAAGATCATCTGGTCTCGTAAGAGGGCAAAGGATTCCAAAACAGCCAAGTGGCTCTCAGCAATGTTTCTCAAGAATGCTGGGATCTTACAGAGTCGTGATCTTCGATGACTCGCTGGGGCCTGGATGCTGAGGATGGACTCGTCCCCTTGAGCCTCTTAAACTGTGTGAACAGGATATTCATGGTGGCGAGAAGCACTTCTGAGAGGTTGTGCCTAATCTACACGGAAAGAAACACCTGGAGTAAGAAAAAGGGACCCAGTCCTGGAGACAAGCAACAGGTGGAGGGAACATGGCCTCTGCCTGACCAGACCATGTCCCACAGTCGCCAGTGCAGACACCAGAAAGGAGCTGGTGGCACTGGCAACATCCAGTGTGATGGCAAGCCCCATAATGCCTATTCACCGGCCAATGTTTCTGTTACTTGTATTCCTCTTGGTGGGAGTCTGTTAAAAGTGTCATGGTCTCATCTGATCAATAGAGACACTTAGGCTGGCCACAAAGTGAGGACAAAGCATCTGGACTTAGAGGCGCGCACACACGGGTTTTTCAGTCCCCACCACTACTCATTGCTTCGGGTCTTCTTGGCTGTGTTCACTGGCCCTGTATGGTCCCACAGAGTCTTTGGGAGGTAGACAGCAGCAGCTTATGTATCTTAGGGAAGGTAAGAAATAACAATGGAACAATGGCTAAGGGGAGAAACCACCCTCAGTGTGAAGGGAAGGCCTAGCATGCATGATGGCCAAAGGCAACTTCTGAGCTGTTTGCACCATGGTACCACACAGCCCACACTTCCTCACGCTCATGTGCAGAGGCCGGCCTTCCCTCTTTCTATGAAACAGAAGGATGTTCATTAAAGTCATTTGCTTAACGAGGAGCCATCCTGAATTCAAAGGCCACCAATGATGCCCCAGAACCAGGATGTGCTCTAAGGCTTACGTGGGCACTCACAAGAATGACCAGGGGACAGCTAGACTGCAATCCCCTTCAAGGAAATAGAGTCTTGGGTGGCAGTTCTCTGAATGGTTCCTTGTGCAGCCCTGCTGAGCATCCCTGGGCTGGATGGTGACAATGTGCTTGAAGCACTGAAGACACAGTGGCTCTGGGGCTTCAGGGGTAATAAGTCCATAGTGACTGAACTTGTTTCTTCAGACAACAGAGCAGGAGGGGGCCACAGTGACTCGTGTGGAATGGCTCACAAACACCATGGAACTACTTAAAGCAGATCACAGTCAAGCACTGAAACATTCTCTGGTATGAGTGGACAATGTAAGAATTAAGCCACACCCCCAGGATCAACCAGAAACTAGTTTTTCCCCCCAAGAGCATACTACATGTACACCAGGACAGCTGAAATTGGTCCCAACCTGATGGCAACCATAGCTGTCAGTTATCAGCCACATGAAAACAAAAGCCTTTCCGTTCTGGAAGGGGAAAAACAGAATTCAATGACTGGGCAAAGAAAGAACTCACTTCATCACTGAAGTTTCTGAAGGCTGCCACCCTCTCTTCCACACTTTCCTGGTTCAGGGGCACCAGCTTCAAGCGATCAATTATCTGTTTAAAAGAAAACACCATGGCCCTATATGCCACATGTTCCAACAGGCCTCCAGGCAGAAAACGCCGCTCCCCACCAATTCTAGAGTGCTAACTTCATTCTCATCCTTGTTTTCTGAGACTTTTTTTTTTTTTTTTTGGTCTTTCAAGGCAGGATCTCACTGTAGCCCAGGCTGACCTGAAATTCACTCTGTAGCTCCAGGTTGGCCTCAAACTCATAGTGATTCTCCTACCTCAGCTTCCTGTGTGCACCACCACACCCAGCTCTGAGACAATTTAAAAATTCTAAGATCCACTAATATTTTGAGAAGTCTGTTTCCAGATGAAAGGGAAAGGGGATGGATACTAAGCAAGAATGGGAGTGGGGAACAACACAGAAATCTTTAAATTCCCAGGACCATGCTTGTCTTCTTGAGTCAAGAGGCATCCTGTTGACATTTTCTTTGTTTTAAAAGCTTGCTGTGAAGTGTTTAGGATTTTCAAGGGCATCCATTAACCTGTACTTCAAACACCTGCTGAAACTTACATCAAAGGCTCTGTCAATATGACCACAGTGATACTCGTCAAAAAAGGTGATCAAGTCCAAGAGAAGATAGAACGTGGAGTCCACGAATTTATTTGCACTTATTCCCTGAGCCCTGTAACTGAAAGACAAAAGAGTGGGGTTGAAGGGAGCTAGGTAGGGTGTATTACAAATTTCCACATAATCCCTTACTGTGAGACAGTACTTAAAATGCATCACAATCTCTTGTGCTCCCAGGATGGGGAGGACAAGGCTGTGGGAAGCATGGATATTTACTTTGTGCATCTGGCGTAACTCCATCTCCTTGTGCTCTGTGCTCTAGCTTCACTATCATCAAGTCTCCAGGAAGGACAGGAGGACCCCAATAGCAAAACCCCACAGGCTAAGCTGAGAATTACTTGCTAAGAGGAGAGACCTCACTTTTCTGTTGCTGCGAGACCCAGTCTCCTCTGGGTCACTCTACTGGGATTATATGAAGAGTGCCTCAACATGGAGTTGCAGACTGAGAACTCAGGACCCTCGTCAGCAACACTAGCCACACGAGCCACTCCATCCCTTCACCTCTGGGTACACTCCTAAACGTCTCTCAAGTAGGTGAGTTAGCACAGCCCCATGAATGCCAACACCAGCATGGGCACCTTGGGGCTCAGGGCTTACCGCTCAGCAATGGACAGGGCCATGTTCTTCAGCCTCTCCTTGTTGGACTGTGGGGCACTGATCTGTGGGACAACAGGACTCAGCAGCTTGTTCATCAGCTCCAGCACCTTGTCAGCGTTCTGCTCCAGTTAGAAGATTAAGGAAAGAATCAACAGGACAGACTAAATAACCCAAACAAAAGCAGCAGCTTTTTGAGGTGATGGACCGAATGGTTTTGTATCTTAAGGTTTGGATTGAACAGATACACACCTATGGAAATTCACCCACTATACACTACTATCTGTACATTTTTCTATATCCTCATTATACCTCAATTAAGATACCTTTTGAATTCAGGAAATCGTGAATTGCACCTTTTTGTCTACTCTCCTGACAAAAGGAGAAAGTAACCTTTTTAGGTCATCTAAACCATCAGCAGCCATCACATGTTCCTAGGTAGAAATATCTGTAACAGGCACTCAAGAGGCTCCAGCTGTGGCACCATTTTTGTCACATACTATGGGCCAGTGTGGGGCCACCATAGAGGCTTTTCACTGGCAGCTTCACCATGAAGTGCGATGGGCGCTCATCCTGCTGCTGAGTGAGGTGACAGCTCAATGCCTGCAGGACAGTCATTCAAACATGTCGCTCTCTAGTCAGAGACCTAATGGGCAGCACAATTCTGTAAGATGAGAATCTGACCCTGCCTGGAGCATTAAATACCCAAATGCTAGAGGAAATGCTTTGTCAGGGAGAGTGCTTCAGTGCCCGTGATGTCAAAATATTTGCATATTTAATGCCAAAAGGCCAATGGATAGATTAAGCATGGGAAGAAAGGACCCATCTCACCTTGGCAAGGTCATACAGCTTTGCTGCTTCTTCGAACAGTCCTTTATTTTCGGCCACAGAAGCAACCTTGTTGATAATAGGCTTTGTATCACTGGTAAATTTATCTATGACTCCAGGCTGACAAGACAAATTATGGAGGGAAGAAGAGAGAGGCAGGTGTAGAGCTATTGTGGGATTAAAAACACTTCAACTGAAAATGCTCTCTTAAAGCTAGAAAGCTGTAAGAGCTGGCTTTCTTTTTCAAAAAAATTTAAAAAATTATTATTTGCAAGCATAGAGAGACAGACCAAGAGAGATAGAGAGAGAATGGGCATGTTGGGCTTCCAGCCACAGCAAAAAAAATTCCAGACTCGCATCTGGCTTCTGTGGGAGTCATTTGTAGGCAAGCACCTTAAACACTGAGCAAACTCTCCAGCCCTCAGTTAGCTTTCTTAAACTACAGGAAGAGGCCAGGCGTGGTGGTGCACGTCTTTAATCCCAGCACTTGAGAGGCAGAGGTAGTAGGATCACTGTGAGTTCAAGGCCAGCCTGAGACTACAGAGTGAATTCCAGGTCAGCCTGGACTAGAGTGAGACCCTACCTCGAAAAACCAGAGGGGGAAAAAAAAAAACTACAGGAAGAAATCAAGAAAATGACACATGACCGTGCACACTCACTAGAGAAATGAAGGAGTTGGCAATTGGACATCTGCGCTTATTTTCCAAAATGACTCAGAGAAAGCGACATTATCCATGATTCTAAATTTGCAAAGGAGCAGAAACCAGGGAGAAAATATCTAAAAGATTTGGGATTTGCTTTCTAAAACAGATGGTGATAGAAACTCAGTGATCAGAAAGCACAGGCTAGTGGTGTCAGGACAGTAAGAAACATCTCCATCACCACTCAACAGCAGCAAGCCCAGTCAGAGTCTGAGAGGCCTCAGGCCCCAGGGAGAGTGACTTTTCTCACTGTTTGCGCTGATCCTCCAACTCTCAGGGCTGGGCCAGGCTAGAGGGACCTGTCCCCGACCAGCAAGCAGCATGGGCTCTGAGGCTGGAAGAACTGAGTTCTGATTTGGTCTTGAAGGAAATAATTAATCTCCCTTAATCTCCTCGCTTGGAAAAGAGATAATAATGGCTCCCACTTTGCTGGGCGACTGTGACTAAACAACAAACCACACAGCAAGCATTCAGAGCTGGAGAGCTTCTCTTCCAAGGTGCCAGGCCAAACCCCACGCTTTCATAAAGAAGGAAAGTGGGTACTTGAGGGCAAGTGACTTTCCTAAGGCCCCAGGGAGAGTCACGGTCAGGACTGGCCTCTGCCCTTCTGTTAGGATACCCTATGGTGTAACAAGGAGCCTCAGAGGAACTCCAGGAGACTGTATTTCCACACTGGGCATGGAGTTATGAGTCCTCAGCCTTCAGAAATTAACACTTCTAACTTTGCCATCTGGGGAAAGTAGGCACGGCTATCAATCATTGTTCTTCAAGTTTTCTCAGCCCCAAATGGCAGAAGTGTATGTAGCTTTCTAAGCAAGCGAGAGAAAGAGAGAGAGAGAGAGAGAGAGAGAAAGAGAAAAAGAGAGAGAGATAGACTCTGAACATAATACAAAAGCCATCTAATCACAAATTTATAAATTTCAAAGAAAGAAACTAAATAAAATCAAGGTCATCACTGGGTCTGTAATTTCACATTCTGTTTGTAAAAATACAAAAGTTCATTCAGATTTTCACCTTTGCATCTTAAAATATAACTTGCATCTTAAAATATAACTGCATTCTTTTGACAACTGTAAGGTAACATTTCTTTCAGGGCATACTTAACTTACCTTTCTACTTCCATCATTCTCTAATTTCCCAAGAATCATATCAAACTGTGGAAAAAAATATTTATTTAATTTTCTGGCCAAGGAAAAGAGAAAAAGAGGAAGAAAATAGGATATAAAAGTCTTATGCAAATTATGTGACAATGAGACTCAAATCAGCATTTTAATCATTAGGAAGAAAATCCGACCCCTCTTCCTCCCACCCTAGGGCCAGATCCACCACAGCCATAGGAGGGAAGTGTGAGAACGGAGGGAAGGGACCTACCTCTCTGCTCTCTATCACAAGCTCACTCACACAATGCAGAAACATGTTTTCTCCTTGACTATCTTTCTCATCCCTGCAAATGGCCAAGGGCAGCTGGTTGACTTCTGGTAAGAACTCAAGGTCTCTACCAGTCACAACTAGCTGGGTAGAAGGCAAAAACAGATTTTACCTGAGGAAGTAAAAGTACTGAAGTGCTTCCCTTGGGTCCGTGGACTCAAACTTCCGGGTATAGAGCATGAGCAGCCGCACAAAGTTCAGCCGCCTCATACAGGGGGGATCGCCGGGCTCATGGCTAACTGCTCATGGGAACAGAAGCAGTCACATCCTTGCAGCCCATGATCCCCCAACTCAGGACCCATGCAGGCTATCAGCACAGGCCCGGCCTGTGTTTCCCAATACGAGCTTCTCCACATAGACAGCAGAGGGCAAGTCGTCTTCATGCAGAAAACTGGTCGTTTGACACATCATACACCTGATCATCATGGCTCATACTCTGTGGTTGTATGCCACTCACCGACATTTACCTGGCTCTCTGCCTGCCTCTACTACCCATGTTGGCATGTCTGGTGACTGGTTGGGCTTCCCAAGGTCATTAAAGCCAGAGCTCTAATAAGAATGAGACTCATGGCATCTGTTGGCTTTGGCTACAAAGCTAGCACTTGGCACAGCACTTTCTTTACTACTTTGGGGAATACAAACGTAGAAAAAGCAAAGACCCCAAAGCTAATCATGGGGAAAGTATGAGTGCCTACAACGCTCTGAAACGACTGTCACCTTCTGACCAAATTGTTAGTGGTCGCCATTCCGTGGACACGGTCATGGATGAGGCAGAAATACTCACGAAGCTGGGCACTCTGTCCCGAGGATTTTAAAAGCAGCTTCAGCTCGAACAGCACCAGGGCCACGTGGACAGCGTGGCAACGCAGCCGCTCCATGCGGAAGAGAAATGCAATGGCGGCCTCAAACTGTGCGGTCAGAAACAGCACTTGGAAGTAGAGGAAGGGCTGCTGATTCACCGTGAAATGGGACTCCCCTGGGGAAGAGAGAAATCCCACTCAGGTGGTAGCAGCAGCCCTGTGTGCCTCCTGCCTTCCTGGGGAGGAAGCAAGACCAGCATGAGCCTAGATTAATGGAGGGGAACCTCCATGAGAAATGTGACCAGGTTCCTCATGATAGGACTGGCAAACAGGAGACCTAGATGGAAAACCCAAGTGTCCCATTGGGAGCTAAGGAGTTAACAGTCCAAAAGGGAGTTCATTTCCTATGCCATGGCAAGAGGCACTTTACAGAAATGCAGACTGCAAAGAAGCTGTGATGACTCATATTCACATACATCTGAACTCAGCAATTATTGGACACTAGTTGAAAGCCTCTCTCCTGTACTTCCCAGAATTGTTAAGCAATGAGGAGGTAAAAGAAAAAAAAATACTATTCTTTCCTGTGACCATGTAAGTCCGCATTTCTTGTGTGTGTGGTGCGGTGGTGGGGATCACACACCCTACGCAAGCACTGTACGTCAAAAACAAACTTTATCTTTTTATTTTAAGACTGGATCTTGCTAAATTACCCAGGCAGATCTTGAACTCAAGATCTTCCTGCTTCAGCATCCTGAGCTAAACCATACATATTTCTTAGGGCAAAATGGTCTCTACTTGATTTGAAATGGTTATTCTTCAACAGAGGAAAGCTGTGGGGTTGCCTTAAGTGGACAAAAGAAGAAAAGGTAATTGTCCAGGTTCTTACCATAGTCTTCTAACAGTTGTTTCTGGAACTGTGAGAGAGTGAGCCTGTCTTGTGGGGAGCTGGTGCCGTCGTCATCAAAGCACACCTGGTTCAACTAAAGCCCCAAAGGAAACACACATTGGTACAAACTCCCTTCTCAGCCATGCTCAATGCCATGAGCTGGATGCTGCATGAGACCCCGTGACTACTGTGGGTGGCTAAGGCGTAGCTTAGTGACAGAACACACCATCACCTTGGATTCTATCCCTAGCATGGCAAAACGAATGGAGAGGAAGGGGAAGGGAAAGGGAAGAAAAAGATGAGCATCAGTTGGGAATTAAAAATAAGAAGTGGGGTCAGTAGACACAAAATCCACTGGCCCTGGCCAGGTCACCTCCCTGGCATCATGCATCAAGCAGGTAAAGACGGTGTGAAGAACTGAACACAGGGAAGGGGTAAGACCCCATCGGGCAAGGAAGGTCTGCTACCTTCAACCACAGGTAGTCCTCGGTCTTGTCGGCCACTTCACTCTGGTTGTCAGTGATGTCGCACCTGCCTATGATACAGTACACGGCCCGCTTGTAGGGGTCTGTGTTGTTCCTGAGGGCTCTACGGTAGTGAAGGCGGAGCTTGTTTTCAGTAGCAGGGGACAATCTGAAGACATAAGGGAACACACACTCAGCAAAGATCCACAGGTCAAGGGAAAGCACCCCAATCACAGGAAGCTACATAGCACACATAATATACTTCTACATTGGGCTGAATAAAAAAGCACTTGTATGAAAGTGAATAAAAAGTCCCATTTTGGCCGGGAGTGGTGGCGCATGCCTTTAATCCCAGCACTCGGGAGGCTGAGGTAGAAGGATCACCATGAGTTCAAGGCCACCCTGAGACTACACTGTGAATTCCAGGTCAGCCTGGGCTAGAGTGAGACACTACCTCGAAAAACAAAACAAACAAACAAAAAAGTCCCATTTTATTCCTCCCTCCCCCTTTTTTTTGGAGACAGGGTATTGCTTTATAGCCCAGGCTGGTCTTGAACTTATAATCTCCTCCTTAGCCTCCCAAGTGCTGGGATGCACAAACACTCCTGGCTCAAAAGTCCTCTTTTATAAAGCATCCTTCTGTGTTCAATACTGTGAATCATGCAAAATTACACCATGCTTGCAGGCAAAGTCCTCCCTTTCTGACAGAGGAAGCTTCCCAAACACAGATGCATGTACTTTTAGACTTCATCAATACTTTCAACTACTATTCCCAAGATCTGCTCATTTCCTAAGCTCCCCCCTCCCCCGCCATGTCCTAAAGCAGAAACTCGTTTTGAGCACACACAGGAAAAAGAACATCGGCAGCCCTCCTTTGCTTCTACGTGGTTTCTGAATGTACCGTCACTCAGTACCTTCTGTCCTTGCTGTTCATGTACTCCTGGAACCAAGTTTTAAACTCTCCCAGCTGGTGCTGGGCTCGATTGACCACCTGGGATGCAGCAAGCAGGTCCCCACAGCGCATGCAGTAATAAATTAATGCCCAGACAGGGTGGCCTTCCACTTCTCCATCCTAAAATGAGAGAGACAGATGCTCAAGCAAACAAAAGCTAACGAGCTGCTTTCTTATGTGCCAGGAGCCAGCTAAGTCCCTGTCCTTGTACCACGTCACTTAATTCCTATTATGACCCCATGAGTTCAGAACCATTAATAGCCTCCTACACCTTGTTTTACAAAGAAACTAATTTGTTCAGGGCAAGCTGGGAAGTGGCTCAGGAGTTCCTCTGAAATGCATGTAGCCCGTCTGACTTACAACAGCCCTGTGCTTTCTCTATGGAATTCCACAGCAGTCACAGGATGCCATTTTGTAATGACTTTCCCACCAGCACTTCTTTGATCCCCACAACCCAAAGGCTTACAGACACTACTGATTTATTGTTACAAGTTCATAAGATGAACTACTGAGTAGCCAGTCATTCCTTATTCCCTCAGATGTTGAGCATCTGGGTATCAGACGCTTCTAGGCATCCTGACCAGGGATCAGAGGCGACTGAAATAGTCTCCCTGTCAGCAAGCAGGGCACTCACCTTACTTGTTATCTGTCCTAATGGCAGACTGAGCTTTCCCTTCTTTCTGCTTCACCAACTCCTCTAAAGGCATAGCGGCAAAATTCCTCCTTAGCTCCCCAACCCTACCCTGGGTCACATGGTGTCACTTACCTTCTTATTCCCCTAAGTTGTTCAAATCCAAAGGGCTCAGCCTTGGCACTCAAGGTCTTTACCAGCTAGCCCAAACTTGCCCAGTTCTACCACACACTTGCAGCCTCATGTGTCTGACCTTGCAGATGGTGAGCAATCACCTGTGCTTCAAGAGCAAGTGTGATCCTTTATGAACCTACCCTCCCATGTATGCCCCAGCTCTTAGTATAAAGCTCCGGGCTAACATTTGCACACTATCCCACCTGGATGGCAAGCTGAGAAGAGGGGCCACATCCTAGAAACCACACCCAACCCCATTCTTCCAGCTGTTTCACCCAAACCTCCAAGATATCCTTGACTCTGCCTCACACTCACATTATAGGTCCTGAGCAAGTCTTCTCAGCTCTTCTTCAAAACTTGTCCAGGACCTGGTTCCCTGTCCCCCCCAACCTCCTGCCACCAACTGAGGATCCTACCTCCACCCTAGATTGCTGCACCACTGATTTCCAAGCACAGAAAACCTCCTTTCAACCGTGAAGGCCTAGAGTCTGAGTAAATAGGGAAGGTTGTTAGTACCTGAAGTCCAGGTAAGGGTGCTGGAAGTTTAATGTTCAGGAAACTTCGAACCAACTGGTAAGTCCCAGGCACACCACCCAGCTGGGCCTGATGCAGATTTCCAAAGACAGTCACAAGGGTGTAATTCTTATAACTGAAAAATTGTTAAAGAAAAAATGGAGATGGTTAAAACATGTATTACACACATCTATGTCCACGTCCACAGTATTAGGCTATGAATTCACAGGGAAGGGCCTGGATTTGAAGCCTCAGACAGGAAAGAAAATAACTCCATTATTTGTCTTTGTAAAGACTTCTCAGGGGCTGGAGAGATGGCTCAGTGGTTAAAGCACTTGCCGGCAAAGCTTAAGGACTAGGTTCGATTCCCCAGTACCCATGTAAACAAGATGCAAAGGTGGCATATGTGTCTGGAGTGGGTAGAGGCCCTAGTGCACCTCTCTCTCTTGCAAAGAAAAAGAAAAAGACTGCTCATCATTGTGGATACTCCAAAGTATTCCTGGAGGCATACACAAAGATTTCAAATGCTTTAAAGGCAGAGGTGAAAGATAATTGCTCCCGCTCACAGCTCAAGTGGGGTTTCTTTTTAATTTTTATTTATTTAAAAGATTTTTAAAATATTTTATTTATTCATTTTCAAGCAGAGAGATACAGAGAGAGAGAGAGAGAGAAAGAGAGAGAGACAGAGACAGAGAGAGAGAAAGAGAACCAGGGCCACCACCTTGTGGGTCTGGCCCACGTGGGTCCTGGGGAATTGAACCCGGGGCCTTAGGCACTGGAGGCAAGTGCCTCAACCGCTGAGCCATCTCTCCAGCCCTTAAAAGATTTTTAAACCTACAAAAAGTCAAAAGAGAAGTCCAGTGAATGCCATCGAACCCTTTACTTATATTCACCAATCTTTACATCTGTGTGTTTCCTCTCACTACACCCCTAAAAACCCATATAAACATGTGGCCATGGGGGAGTTGTTTTCTCTTGAACTATTTAAAAATATGTTATAAAACCCAGGGCTATCTCACCTACAAACACTCTACCACATAGCTCCTATGAACTACGGAATTTCCCTACCTAACCCCAATACCATTACAATACCCAGACTGCACATTAACAAATCTATTATCTAAACTATAGGCCAAAGTCAAGATTCTGAATAATGCCCTCACAGTATTTTCTTTCTAAATCCAGCATCCAACATGGGAAATACCTGGCAATGAACTGTCATCCCACGTTTATTTCCCTTAGTCTAGGCAGTTCTTCCACCATTCTGTCTTTCATAACACCAACCTTGTTTAAAAAACCTAGGCCAGTGTCTGGTAGAATGTGCCACAAGCTATACCATTTCCTCATGATTTGACCCAGGTTCAACTTTTTAAAGCAATAATTATATGGTTCCCACTGAGTAACTTCCCACTAAGTCTCACCATGAGGCCTTACTGGTAACCACTAGACATGACTCATTGGGCTACCAGGTGTTGATCAGATCTTTCCATAGTAATGTACTATTATTTCCTTTGTAATTAATACGTAATCTGTGAGGTAATGTTTGGAGGTAATGTGACCAATTCATCAACAACACACACCTTTAATGCCAGCATTTGGGAGGCAGAGGTTGGAGGATCACCGTGGGTGAGTTCGAGGCCACCCTGATACTACATAGTAAATTCCAGGTCAGCCTGGGCTAGAGTGAGACACTAGCTAGAAAAACAAAAAACAAAACAAAACAAATAATAATAATCTTTTACCCAGTAATTTTAATTTCCACTGACAGCCTTGCTAAACCAATTATTATAGTGATAATTGGAAAATAATGACTTTCTATCATTCTCCTTTCATTCTTCTATTTGCTAGCATGTTCTTAAAATTTTCTACAATGTTTTAAAGTGCTTCTATACCAACGTTAAATGGTCCAAGTTATAATCATCCAAATATGGGATTAATAAAAACTTCCTAAATAAGTTCCTTACCAAATCCAATTGCCTTATGCATTAGTCAGGGTTCTCTAGAGGAACAGAACCAACAGAATGAACTGTAGTAAAAAAGGGGATTTATTGGATTAGCTCAGGGCAGCCCCACAATAGCAGTCTGCAAGCCTGCGAGTCAACCAGTAGCCACTCAGTCCATGTGGCTGGATGCCTCAAGCAGTCCCCATCCAGTATTGAAGGCCTAAAGTCTTCCCGGAGAGCTGCTGGTCCTCAGCCCAGGCTGGAAACCTGAGGAAACTTTGTCAAAATGCCATAATGCACATCCAAGTCACGACAAGCACCAACAGCCAAGCAGGAGGAGAGAGAGTTCCTACCCTTTTATATAGCCTTAGGCTGGGGTCTCGAAACCCTTTCTCAGACTTCTTGACTTCCCGAGTCGCTGGAATTTCCTTTCTGCACTGCCCTCCCAGGAAGGGATATTTGTTTCTAGCTAACATGACTTCCTGAATCACCAGAGCCTCCTTTCTCTCTTTAACTCAGAGGAAATCTGCTACATAACACTCAAGATAATTGTGGATTGCTAACAGGTCAAGTTGACAACAAAATTTAACCATCAAACCTTAAAAGGTCAGGCGTTCCATAAACACAAAAATGTTCACATTAGGTAAAATGCAGGGAGAGAAAGGGAGAAAGTACAGGTGGGGGAGGACTCTACAGACAGTGGAATCTGATGAAATTAGTAAATGTGACAATGATAAAGAATTTAAAATAAAGCTATATGAAACTACACATTGCATATGGTGGGGTCATAACTGAGCAAAATTAAAAATCAAACAAAATGCTCATGTATCAATAAAGAAAACTTCAGCACCTTCCAAAATTCCTTGTAAAAAGCATATACTGTTTTTATAATGGAAAAGCACAATTTAATTTAACCTATGTAATGAGCTCCCCAATCCCTGGAAGTATTCAAAAGCAGAGGATAAGAGAATGGAGAACCATGAAGCAGACAAAACAAACAAATGCACATGTGCTGGCAAGGAGCTAAATCAAAGCAGCCTAAATCCCTTGAGAATTGAGATAAAAATGTCTTACCTCAAACTTTGGAGTGTGGCAGAGAAGAGATAGACCAATCCTATACTTTCTCAATATTTTTGGCCTTATATGAAAAAATATTATTTGAGGCTGTGTGCACATTGCCATCCATGCCATTAGACCATCTGAATTATTATATGACTAGCATCAGCAAAAAGTTGAGGCCTGGCATGCTGGGGCACACCTTTAATCCCAACACTTCAGAGGCAGAGGTAGGAGGATCACTGTGAGCTTGGGGCTAGCCTGGGACTACAGAGTGAGCTCCATGTCAGCCTGGGCTAGAGTGAGACCCTGCCTAGGAAAAAAAAATCCAAAAAGTTTAAAACTGGGGGCTAGAGCATTTGCTCAGCAGTTAAAGACACTTGCTTGCAAATCTGACTGTCCAAGTTTGATTCCCCAGTACCCATATAAAGCCAGATGCACAAGGTAGAACATGTATCTGGAGCTCATTTGCAGTGGCAGGAGGTCCTGCCTGGCATGGCCATTTTCATTCTCTCTTGCTCTCCTTGCAAATAAAAAAGTAAAAATATTTTTTTAAAAAAGTTTAAAACTGAATATAATTATTCTAAAATATCCTTTAAAAGACTGATGTACTGGAACGATAAAATAAGGCCATGGTAAATGTGGACAGGGAACTTCAAGACAGCCCCACAAGTCTGGTTAAGAGAATTAATGGAACAAAAAAACCCTGAAATGCAACCTAACTGAAATAGCAATATAAGGATTAGATTTATTGAGGAAAAAGCACCCATAAACAGTCATACACTTATGCCTGCTAAAGAAAATTCCTTAAGATTTTTATATGATGCAAGAAATATGGACTCATATTTTGCTGTCTTATAATGAGAAAATATTACTACATATATTAGGTTCTTTATGGCCAAAGAGATCAATACAGTAAAACTTAACAAAAGTTTAGCCAAAGTCTAAAGAATGTTATAAATCCTTTATGTGGAGGCTAGAGGAATAAAAAACCCTTTGGAGTTTTGGATTTCAAAGTTCATTTCATGTAGCTAAGGTGTAATTAATATAGTATTTGTTATAAAAGCTGGTTCCCCGCTGCCTAAGTCTGAAATCCCTCAGTTACAGCAAGCTTCCTAATGAAGTACTGTTTTGTTGACAAAGAGCACCACACTACAAGGCTGCTGGCAGGTGCAGAGGTTAGTTGCAAAGGGCTGTAATTTAGTTCGTACACTCAACTGGGCTTTCTCTTCTCAAGCCAGCAGGGAGAAGCTCGGCACCCTGTCTCTGAAATAAAGAGGTTCTGTTGCACACTCATGACAACCCCTGCTGGTCCATTCAGAGCTCTGAGAGGAGGGATGAATGGCACGGGACCTACTAATGAAGGGGAACAACAGCTAGAGCACAAGGACACAGCCCAAGTCCTAAGTAACCTGCTCCCATTAATGAGTAGGTGGCAAAAAAGGCCAGGCACAAACACAGCACGGGCCTTAGCAGCTGGGCAAAGCCCTGGCTCACAGAAACTAACTGAGCAGGTCCAGATCTGAGTAAGGTTAGAGGGGTCTTCCTAAGGTTTCACATGGCCACACCACCAAAGCAAGAATGGAGACGCTGTGAGAAAACAAAAGAGCCTAAGGAGTGATTGCTGAACCACATTAGGAAACAGAATTATGACCTATGGCATTATGGTCTACAAAGCAGAGAAATAAAGAGACTTCAGCAGTGTGCCCTCTTGTGTATCAGTTCCCATGTTTCAGAGAATAGGATTATCTTGGCCTCAAGCTTAAATTACCCCAGCTACAGCACACTCAGCCATGGAACTCTTAAGACCCGAGAAAGCAGACTTCAGGGGATTTGAAGTACCATGGCCTTACCTCTGTTCCAGGTATCCCAAGGCCTGCTTGACAAACTCCATGCGTACTTCCACACTGCTGCGACTCTTCAGGGCATCAGCTGCCGGTGTCAACAACACATCTGTCATTTGTTTTACCATGGTCCACATGTCAGAAATGCTCTGCATGTAACAATGCTGTAGGGATGGAAAAGTTATGAAGCTCTTAAAGCACTGACTTCAAAGGCAGGCAAGATGAGGAAGGGGTGAGGTTAATGTCTTCTGTCTGAGGACCCCCCCTAAAAAAAAAACCCTCAAACTCAGTGCAGAAAATGGGCTTCTGTCCCATCAACTGCAAGAGTTCTGTTCAGCGATGATTATTCCTGCCCTGCCTGACGCTGGCTTTCAGCTCAATGACCATGCCAGGTCTGACAGAACCACCGACTTCAAGAACACTGGCGCTGGGCAGGCTAATCATGAAGGGAGCATGAATACATCTGCAATTGCCCAGAGCTCTAGGAGTCTGAACTCAAGTGTAACGTTTCAGCCCTTAGAAGGCTATTTAAGTTTCTTAAGGATTAAAATAAGATTTTTAACCTAAATAATACAGGCTTTGTCCTCCCAGAGACTCTCAGGGGCCACGGCTCCAGCCCCATTTTGTTTGCCAGCACCCACCCCAGCCTCCCACTCTCCTTCCCACTCGAGCCTCCAGGGAGGAACTGCGTTCTTTCCTTTGTGTCACTCTACCCAGTGGGTCTCCTTTGGGCCAGGCTGTGGATTTGTCCTTAAACATGTGCTCCCTGGACCCCTGGCAATGCTCTAAATGCAGCAGCTACCGAGAGATAGCGCAGGCTTACACTGCTATTCCAAAACAAGAAAATGTCTGTTCTCGAGGTCTCCCTCACAAGTGGAAGGTGTGACTTTCCTAGGTGGTGGAGTGACTGGTGAATGTTTACTTTCCTCTTTAGATCTGTTTGTACTGTCTTACATGTTACTATGAGAAAAAAGTTAAGACACATTTGTGAAAACAACAATAAAAATCTGTGGGTACTTGCTCCCATAATATCCTTCCCTCCTTTTGATTCCCCTCCCCCCCCAGCACCTATCAACGCATTCCATCCACCCTCTGCTTCTCCTCTCTTCAGGAGAAAACTGGTCAGGGGCAGGAGTGCAGGGAGAGCAAGCATTGTGGGTGAGAGGGAGGCAGGGATTCAAAGGATGCCATGAGTCAAGTTCTAGGGGCTTGCATACCCCCACGGCAAGGCCTGTCTAAGGAGGGAAACTGGTGATTAAGGAGTGGGGCTCCAAAAAGAGTGCAAAGAGAATTCTTGTTAATTGACCCTGGCTAAGCTTTCTGAGAATTTACTTTTTAAAACGCCACCTTGAAAATCAATCACTCCAAAATTACTTAAAATGAAACTCTGGGGCCTGGGAAGAATGAAACAGAGAATAAAGTGCTTGACTACTTGATTGAGTTCATATCCCCAGAACCCATGTAAAGCTGGATTTTGAAGTATTCATAACTGCAAACCCAGTGAGCCTCGGGTGAGATGGGAGGCGGAGACAAGATAGTCTCAAGGAAGCTCAGCAGACAGGTAAGACTGGCGAACGCAGTGGTGACCAGAGACCTTGCCTCAAGAAAGGTGGGAAGAGGTGGAAAGTAAGGAATGACACTTGGGAGTTTCTTCTGTTCTCCACATGTGCACAAGGGCGCGCACGCGCGCGCGCGCACACACACACACCCAGGACAAAAGAAACTCTGAAAGCAGAATTTTATCCTATGGAGCAGAGTCTCCCTGTGCATTTAGCAAGCTGCTAATCCCATCTGAACACTGGACCTCACTCTCTGCTCAGGTTAGCTCCGGGTGCTACCTTATCATCCAGCTCAGCAACAGAAGCACAGAGGTCCACAAGGTTAGGCTGCAGGTGCCCACTCACAATCTTCTCATTATAGATATAAATCTGAAATAATGGAAAGCAATGTAATTGGCATGATTTCTATTTTCACTTCCTATTAAATTTTCTGAAGTAGTTCTGAAGCCAGCAAACTGTCAGTAGAAGCCTCTGCCCATCTACCCTTTCCTCAAAGTGGGTGAACCTTCCACAGGGCTGCCGCTCTAGCTCTGTGGGCAACACATCAAAGCTAACTATGAGCCCAGCCTCACATCCACCTGAAAGCAGGAACAAGGTGGTTGTGGGAGAGGAGTGCCTCAGGCAGGGTGCAGGCCCCAAAGAGAAGATGAGAAGACTAAACATCGGACAGGCTTTGGCTGCTGCATCCTAAGAACCAAGTCTGACGAAATTCAGGTCAAAGACTAAACGGGCCCAGGTCCAGGGTTCACAGGCCAAGTCTGGTCAAAGCCTCTCTTCACGTGTATTGGAATAACGCTTGTTATACATTTGCAATATCCATTTCTCCCAGACAGAATTTTTGCTTGTTAAGGTAAAATTTTATCTAAAAACAAAACAAAACAAAAAAAAAAAAACAAACAAAAACCCAACCCAACTATGATATGATAGTTTAGTTGTAAGAAGGCAACTGTTACTTTGGATTTGTATGTAAAACACTAAAATAACAATAGCTAAAAATTAATAAGTTCTACTCTTGTGGAAGACTTCACTTTGCATCTGAAGTCCTTGCTTTACCAAATACTGGGCTAGTATTTAGACAAATTGTGATTCCATGAAACCTGTTTCTGCTACTTTAAGTAGAGAATGCCAATGCGGATTAGTGTCCAGGCTATTATAAAGATTAACTAACTAGCAGGGCTCAGAACCATAAGCAGTGCTCATTCATGCAATGAGTGTGTCCTAGAAGCCTCCCTTTGCAAGGTACTGTGCTCAACACAGGACATGAAACTTCAGCTTCCACGGGAGGGAGAGCGATGTAAACCGAGAGTTCTACAGTTTTAGCTCTGCAGAAGTAGAAACAATATCATTTCTCTCTTTAGAGGCTCATAAATTTCACTAGGTCTTACCTGGTGGTGGCTGCAGCAATGGAGTGAGCTGTATAATGAAGGTGAAATGTAAAGGATGCTGACGTGGAGGGAGTATAAGAAAAGGAATCTTAAACCTGGAGCAGCAGGAAATGCAGGCCAGCAGTAAAGTACAGAGCAGGCAATCAGCTATGTTTAAAGCTGCAATGCTGACTGAAGGAGAGAAGCTTTCTAAAAAGCATTGAGGAAATTTCTCTCAGCAAGGGTAAGTGGGATTTCTGTAATGTCAGGTATTCAGTTAATGCAGATGGAGATGAAGTGCTCTGATGAAGAGCAGTGGACAGTTTCCCATGACACTTGCTTGGCTTCATGGCTGCCATGGCTTTTGCCTTCAACCACCCCATTCCAGGGTGGCAGGAAGGAAGGGGGTAATGATAACGACCCTTAGGGTTATTGGAGTTGGTCATGGCTAACAGGTGTAGGATCATCCACTTTCTAGAGTATTTGTGGAGGAAGTGGCAATAAATCAAACACAATGGCTGGCTGGCACAGCTTTAGTCCAAGAGTCAGTCCCAGATGTCCTGTCCTGAGTCCATCAGAGTGCCTGTCTATCACACAGCATCTCAGTCCACACTCCCTGATGCATGCTCATGGTCAGGAACTGCAAGTGTGACTCTGTGCACCCAGAAGTTTCTCCATCGCTATGTTATCAAATAATGCTCAGTATACAGAAAGCATTTAGAAAGTCCCTCTCAACCAGGGTTTAAAAGAAGGATTTCTGACCATATCATTAGATGGACAAGTAACTCAGCTAATACTGAACTCCATTTGCTATGCAGCAGTTCCTCGGGCCTTCATGTCGCACACAGCTATTGCCAACAATGCAGAGCTGGACACCCGATCAGGGGAGAGGGCAGATTTCAATTTCCCTGCATCAGTTCTGAATCATATAATTACCCCATTTCACGGAATTCTCCAGTGTGCACAGGGTAAAGTATTAACCAATCCTGCAAGTGAAAAGCCTGCTTGTACTCAGATCTGAGTCTTATGTGAAGTTGCTTCCGTAAGTGTGTACTCACCTGCCGGGCATAGGCCATCTCAATACTATCCAGAGAGCTTCGACCAGGGGGTCCCACATCACTGATGTAAGTTGGCTGTAGATAAAGACACATCCAAAAATTATTAGCAGTAGTACTCAATCACTGAGACATTAGTAAAAGGGCTGGAGAGATGGCTCAGCAGTTAAGGTGCTTGCCTGCAAAGCCTAATGACCCAGTTCGATTATCCAATACCCACATAAATCCAGATGTACAAAGTGGCACATACACCTGGAGTTTGTTTGTAGTAGCAAGAGGCTCTGGTGGACCTATTTTCATTCTCCCTCTCTTGACTTGCAACTAAATAAATAAAATATTTTAAAAAATAAAAGAATCACATGCACAGAACCATGTCATTAACTTGCTCAGTCCAGGAACCTGGGGGGAGAATAGCAGTAAGGCATTTCTGTAAGGACACCGTTATTTCGGCTATCCTTGAACAGCTTTTAGAAATATTTGCCAGTACTAAAGACCTAGTTTTTACAACTATCCATTTAAAAAGTAGTTGGTTTTCAGCCTTCAAATTTCCATTTAAATTAATTTTGCTTAATGCTCTTGTTTTCAAAAGCACCTCTCCTTCAGTTGCCCTTGGCCAAGCACAATTTCACCAGACATAAAGTCAGTTATCCATCAACAGGATGTGCACATATAATTCCTGAACTGAGGGGTTAGTAGACATTCAACTGGAATTCCACAGCCCAAACTGCCTAAGGGCTAGGAAAGTGGGTGCCAGTGTGCTTTGTGGGAGGCATGCTCTGAACCCCTCTGACCTCTGGGTTTTCTGCAGTGGGGAAGACATCGCCTATACACTCAGCCATACTAGGGATGACAGGGGTAGACAACAGAAGCAGGGAAGCAGAGACCAGAAAGTCCAGTAAGACAAGCAGGCAGAGCCAGATAGAGGTTCACTAGGAGCCTGGAAATAGGTGGAGAACAGCAGTCTCCGGAGCACAGATTGGAAATGGGCTTCTCAGAGTGGAGGAAAGTCACAAAATAGCCATTCTGGGACAGGTAGGAGTATGGCAGGGGGAGTAGCAAATTTATTTAGCACCTATTATTGAGCAAGGTTTATGCATGGAGGGTACATTGTGGGCAAAGATGGAATGTAGCTACCTGAACATGTCTAATGTAACAAAAAAACAAAACAAAACAAAACAGGTACGCACAGAAGGGAGAGCATTGCTTTTCCACGAGCAATGACTTGGCATTATGAACCCAGAGCAGTCTAGCCCTAACCCTAATCCAATATGCAATACTTAGCTATAAAAGCCCAGCAGTACTAGAGAAAAACAACTGGGACCTGAAGACCGGGGCTCTAAATGCAACCCAGCTGCCTTGGGACCTGTTCTTAAGTCTACAGAGTAAAACATAAAACAAAACAATGCCAGACTGTAAAGCCTACTCTACACAATGATACCATTTACAGTTGGTAATAAGTTGATACAGGACACACGAATACATAAATATTAGAGCAGGAAAGTCCTCAAGAAGGAGCTGGAATGGTGTGTCTGACAGAGGCTATGTTTGAGTGAGGAGAACGGCAGTTTTCCCAAGTGGGATCAGAGGTGCTCATTGTGATATGCTACATTCTGGCAATAAAATGAAGGACCTGCTAAGCAGGGATTTTTTTTTTTTTTTAATCTTCTTTTTGGAAGAGTAGCAGAGCACTTTGTAGACTTGAAATTCTCAAAATTCGACTCAAATCACCAGGCCCATGCCTGGGAATTTACTGAGAAGCCACAGTACACAACTTAGAATCATCTAATTTTCAAATTCCACCTGTCAGTCTATGCTTTATTGTTATTTCATCAATCTAACACATCATCTACTATATGCTATGTCACAATATGTTCCACTATGAAAAAAGTTATAAAACTATGACACACTACTGAATTTAAAATATATGTTGATTTCAGAGATGTTAAAATGAAGATGTATGACTGACAATTAATGTTATTAAGTCTGTTATCAAAATTAGAGGCTATTCATCATTCACCAAGGTTCACAGCACAGAATAACACCAGTGTCAGCTGTAATTAAGTTATTCAGCTCAGCTTCTCTAGCAAGTATATTGTTTGCTAAATTATTTTCTAGACAATACACTAAGGGATTATACCCATTGACCAACACATCCACCTACACCACACTGAGGTTCAATCCACCTTTAAATACTGTTTCAAATGTTGGTGAACATGCATCCAGGAATTCCTATACTGCTCAACCCCTGTCACACAAGCCACAAGACACCTTTAGTTCTTCCTCACACTGACCAGATGAGGGCTTGCAGCCACAAATTTCTTGCTTCAAAATGTATCATTTTAGCCAGGTGTGGTGGCACATGCCTTTAATCCCAGCACTCAGGAGGCAGAGGTAGGAGGATCACCATGAATTCAAGGCCACCTTGAGATTACATAGTGAATTCCAGGTCAGCCTGGGCTAGAGTGAGACCCTACCTCGAAAAAACAAAAACAAAACAAAACAAAACAACAACAACAAAAGTATCATTTTTATTCTGACCACAACATGAGAAGTTATTAACAATCTTCTAATCTCCCTTAAAAGTTAAAACTTTTTTCAATGACATCCTAATGTCATTGAAGATTTTCTGAATTTGATTTTCTGAATTGACTTTATGCCACTGGAATCATTTCCTTTATTAAAACTTACTAGGAACTCTTCTGTTATTAAAAGGCTTGAGGGGAAAATATTTTAAGAACCACCATATCTAGTCAATTTTTGCTTTAAAAACTTTGAGCATCTCTTTACAGTAAGGCATTAGAGGAGTGGTGCAGATACCAAGTGCTACTTCTTTTAACTACTTTTTCTATTAAGATCCCTATTAAAATGATTGAGCCTAATAATGTGTAGTTTACCAAATGCTAACAGCCACATTAACATTAGAGACCTGCAATCATGCACTCGTGTATGTTCTGCATTCCACAACAGAAAGGCATTTTAAAACAGGAAACTCAGGCTCAGGAATTCAAGGCCTGCTGAATTCCAGAGCCTGCTTTCTGTCCTTCATACTGTCTGGTCTCTGGACAGGGTGAACAAAGTAGAGATAATATCCCCTTCCCATCATTGTGAAAGATATTACAGGAAAGAGCCTGTGACAACACAGGGCTCCACACAGCCACCACAATTGATAATGTGTGAGACATGGAACAAAGGGGATTATCACACACTGCTGGCAGAGGACATATGGATCAAATCATTTTGGAAAACCATTTGGCAACACATATTGGCCATGGGGAAGCGTGCCTCATTGAGGCAGGAGGATCACTGTGGGTTTGAAGCCAGCTTATACTACATCGTTCTAGGATAGCCTGGGCTAGAGTAAGAACCTGTCTTAAAAAAAAAAAAAAGCTGTACCTTTGTTTTGAAGGGAATGAACCTAGGGCCTCATGAATACTAGGCAAGTTCTCTTCCATGGAACTAGAATTCCAGCCCCAAAGATGAATACACGCATATACTCTAACCCAGCAATGTCTTCTTAGGCTAACTCAATAGAGGTGCAAATATAAAGTACATACAAGAATATTCACACAACACTACTTATAAAAGCCAAGAACTGGAAACTAGACAAATGCCGTCAACACTAGAATGAATAAAGAAACTACAGTTACATGGTTGTTCTGCCACCACCACTGAACAATATACAGAATGCCAAGCCAAAAAAAAGTCAGAATGGGAAACATGCTATGTATGGTTCTATTTACATGAAGTTCAAACCAGGCAAAACCAATGTATGATATTTGAAGTCAGGATATTGGTTCCATGTTAGGGGTGGTGGGTGTGGTGGCACACCTTTAATGCCAGCACTAGGGAGGCAGAAGTAAGATTACTGTGAGTTCTAGGCCAACCTGTGACCACAGAGTGAGTTCCAGGTCAGCCTGTGCTAGAGTGAGACCTTGCCTGGATGTGTGTGGGTGAGCCAAAAGCCAAACCATTTAGGGGTGGTGCAGGGGTCCAAAAGGGATTGCTGAGGTATTAGTAGTGTTCTGTTTCTTTAAATGTGTTTTATTTGTAATGATTCATATTTATGATTTGTATACTTTCTAAATGAATGTTACACGTCAGAAAAAAGTACAAAATAGCCAGGTGGTGGTGCCCACCTTTAATCCCAGCACTCAAGAGGCAGAGGTAGGATTCCTTTTTTAATCACCATGAGTTGAGGCCAGGCTGGGACTACAGGGTGAGTTCCAAGTCAGCCTGAGCTAGGTGAAACCCTACTTCCAAACAACAACAATAATAACAACAAGTTCAAAGCAACAAAAGCAATAAAGACTACAAGTGTGAAAACACACACATACTCACCAAAAAAAAAACAAACCCAAAAAACAAACAAACAAACAAAAAAAAAACAAGCCCAGCACTTGGGAGGCTGAGGCAGGAGGATCACCATGAGTTTGAAGTCAGTATAGATTACATAGTGAGTGACAGACCAGCCAGGGGTTATATTATAAGACTCTATCTCTGAAAAAAAAATAAAAAACAAACAACAAAAACACTACAGGTTTCCAGAAAATGACAATTCTCTGGATAAACTAAAGAAACCTGTGTTCATCACTTGGTAACTTTTATAGCAATGTGATTCATTCTGCCAGGAGTCCCAACTGACCAGCACCAGCATGGCTACCTTCTCTCCAGGGGCCTGGAGGTCACGGAAGAAGAGTCTATTGAATAGATTGACAGTCTATTTTTGAGAAGAGCAATCAAGGAAGAACATCTCATTTGCAATTTATAATTACTTCCAAATCCCTGTACAGAACACAACCTATTAACACCATTTTTTAAAAACGACGTTTATAAAACCATGAGCTGTTCTAGTTGTTTGCCCAGATTCAGAAGGAATTGAGAAGGCAGCATTAAGTTGGCCAATCATATACATTAGCTCTTCTCTCTCAAAGACTGGTTTGAGTCTGAAGTTTTTAAGTCTAGGACATATGGAAGCGCTGGGTGTGGTGGTGCACACCTTTGATCCCAGCACATTGGTGGCAGGGGTAGGAGGATCGCTGTGAGTCTGAGGCCAGCCTGGGACTACAGAGTGAGCTTTAGGTCAGCCTGGGCTAGAGTGAGGCCCTGACTCTCCCCCCAAAAAACCAAACAAACAAACGAAACCACCCCACAACAACAAAAGAAACATGGAACCATGTCCTAAGGAGCAATTTCCTAAAGACAGACTTAAGCATCTACAAATTATAATAGAAGAATGTTGGCAGTTACCTTGCAGTTTCACAAATAGCAAACCTATCCATCTTTGACCCAGACGTCAATATGGCAAAAAACTAGAAACCAAGAGTCCTAGGTCTTGCCAGCATATTACACCTCCTTGAGCCTCAGTTTCTTTATCCTAACATACATCCAGGCCTTGAGAGGATGAGGCAAAAGGACTTCAAGAGTTCATGGACAGCAGGGGCTACATAGTGAGATCATATCTCAAAGGAGGGAGGAGGGGACAGGCAAACAAAAAGTCTGTAAAAACATGTATCAAAAAGGGCATTGGTGGCAGTACCTAAAATATTAACACTTTAATTAAAAAAATATTTTATGGCTGGAGAGATGGCTCAGCGGTTAAGGCACTTGCCTCTAGTGCCTAAGGCCCCGGGTTCAATTCCCCAGGACCCACATGGGCCAGACCCACAAGGTGGTGGCCCTGGTTCTCTTTCTCTCTCTCTGTATCTGTCTGCTTGAAAATGAATAAATAAAATATTTAAAAAATATTTTATTTATTTGCAAGGGAGAGAGACTGAATGAATGAATGAATGAATATGAATGGGTTGCCAGAGCCTCTAGCCACTGCAAACAAACTCCAGATGCATGTGCCACCCTGCCACCCTGTGCTCTACATGGGCACTGAGAAATTGAACCTGGGTCGTTAGGCTTTGCAAGCAAGCACCTTAACTGCTGAGCCATCTCTCCAGCCCAACACTATCATTTTTATAATGCCCAATTATCTGAAATCACTTTTAGAAAGGTAGTAGTAAGGGGGTTATAGGGAGATAGCTCAGGAGGTGAAAAGGCTTCTGCCACAAGCATGAGGACCTAAGAGCACTTGAGTTCAATTTCTCTGGACCCACATAAACAGCTAGTGCTGTGGAGAGCAGACTGGAGAATGACAGAGGCTTGCAAAAACCAGAGCTCTGCATTCAGAGAGCAAGTCCATCTCAAGGAAACACACAGATGAACAACAATACAGGAAGACACTCAATGTTTTACACACACACACACACACACACACACACACACACACACACACACACACACACACGTGAGTACAGCTCCCTCCCACACACAGAAGATAGGAAAGAATGGCTATTAAGGGTCAAGTTCTTCACTTCACATTATCACTGATCTGCACCAATCATCCTGTTTTACCAGTAAAGACCCCGAAGGTCTGTAAGGTTAAACTGCTTGGATAAGACCTCAGAACTAGTTGCTACTGAAGCAGGATTTCCAGGCCAGCACTTTCAGGCCCACACTATGATGGTGAATCTGTGGTAGGCACAAGGGCAGACATCACTGATTGAGACAGACACTTTCCTGCTGGCCCTAGGTGCAGCCTCAAAATTCTCCAAAGGAAAACCCTTCAGCATGCAGTGTAAGAAACAAGATGCAGAACACAATAAGCTGTGTAACACAGCTCAGGGATAAAAACATACACTTGACATTTGTATTTGTAAACCAATGAGTTACAAAGACTTGGGTATCTAGAGGCAGGCTAGTTTTATCTTTAAATCATGTAACTATCTAAACAGAAAAAGAAAATCTCAACTTAGCACAAATATCAGCAAAACTTTGGCAATTAAAACCACATTTTTTTTCAATACATCTCTAATCCTTCAAATTCATACAAAGTAAGTTTGAGCCAAATGATTCATTCAAATATTCCTTGAGCATCCACAGTGTCTCAGGGACTCTTCCTGGCACTGAGTGTATAACGAATAAACAAAGCAAACAAACTCCTTACATTCTAAAAAAAAAAAAAAATCCTTCCATTCACAGAAGTCATAATCTGCAAGAAAAGGAAAACAGAGAGATGCTAAAAAATATAGCAAGAAAAGAGTATGGAGGGAGTTTTAAATGGGAAGGCCTTGGTTTGGATTTCAGATATCTAGGCCCCGGAAGACCAAAGATGGCCTAGGTCAGTGAAGGAGACAGTCATGAAGTCATTTGAGGGAAGAACAGATAAGGCAGCATCAAGCCTGCTAGGTTCTTGAAGGAAATCTGTAATGAGCCTGTTGGCTGAAGCAGCACGAACAAACAGAGTGACATAAGATGATCTTACTTAGGCACTGAGACTTGGTCATGGTGAGGATGGGTGGGAGCGATGTCACTTGAGGGTTCTGAGCAAAGCAGTAACAGAAATCTAGCTTCTTAAGAGGATAGTTGTGGTTGCTGTATCTGGAACTATGGTGGTCTATAAGGCAAGCTGGGAGATCAGTGTGGTGGACAGTTTGTAAAATGGCCTCACTAATCTTCACCTCTTGGTTTCAAACCCATGTACAGTCTTCTCCCTTTAAAGGCAGGCTGGATTTAATGACTCACCTCTAACCACAGAGGTGAGGGGATATCACTAAGAGGATGCTTGTGATTTGTCTGAGGCTCTTCAGCACTCTCGGATTCCTTTCTTCTACATTAGGAGAAGCAAGCTTTCAAGGTCATGAGCAGCATATATGACAAGGAACTCATTCTCTAGCCAGAGGCCAGAGAACGAGGTTTCCCAATAGCCACAAAAGTTGACTTTGGAGTGTGCCTTCCCTGTCGAGCCCTAAAATGAGTGTAGCACTGGCCCACACATCACTGTAGCCTCAAAAGACCCTGAGGCAGAAGTATGAAACCAAGCCAAAAGCTTGCTTTTGGTCAGTGAGGTATGAAATATTTATTACAAAGTGATAGGCAGCAAAAATCACCAGGTAGGACATTGGTTCAATAATTTGAGTAAAAAAATGATGGTAGTTCAGACCAGAGTGCTGACAATGGAGTGATGAGAAGATGGATTCTGGGTAAATCTTGAGGGCAGGGCTAACTGGGTTTGTCAACATGTAAGAGATGTGGGTGTGAGGTGGTGGAAGAGGAAAGTGAATCTGAGGTCTCTGACCTGACCAAGTGAAAAAAAAAAAAAAAACTGGAGCTGGCTGGCATTTATCAAGATGGAGACTTCTTTGAGAAGAGGAGTTGGGTTGGGAGGACATATACTTAGCTTGAGATGCCAGTTCATCATCTAAGAAAGCCACAAGATCAATTGTGTGAGAATCAGGGCTGCAGGTGAAATTTGAGAGCTGTTAGCATGTTTATAGCCAAGCCTAGTAAAACCAAAAGGGCAGTGATTGAGAGAGAAAAAGGAAAAGGAAGAGGTCAAGAATGGAGCTCTGGGACAGGCAAATATTACAGGTCAGAGTGCCTGAAGAAAATGCAGAAGAGACTATACAGAAGTACCTGGGATGCCGCAGGAAATCCAGGCAACTGAGGCCTCCGGGAAGTCCACCACGAAATGGTTCATGGTGTGAACTGTCAGCAGAGTCAGAATGCTACTATGCCAGAAGCCAAGTAGACAAGCATTCTCTGCTGTATATTTTTCTTAATTTCAAGTTCAACTTACCTCACTCTCTTGAGTGAAGTCAAGTGCATCCTCTCCTGACGCTAGCAACGTATGCAGGATTCGCTGTTTCACTTGCTCCCACTCGACCAGCATTGACTCTCGATGGTACTCCTCAGCCATACCAAAGGTCTGCAGAGAGGGCAGACAACACACCCAGTGAAGAAAGGCACACCACAGCTTCTTTTAAAGGCCAGCAGAAAAGCCGGACTTGGTGGTGCACACCTTTAGTCCCAGCACTCAGGAGGCAGAGCTCGTAGGAGGATCACTGTAAATTCAAGGCCACCCTGAGACTACATAGTGAATTCCTGGTCACCCCGGGCTAGAGTGAGACCCTACCTCCAAAAAAAGGGGGACAGCAGAATAGGAACTTTACCAACATCTTCAGAAGTAGAGCAAACCAATCTACTTTAAAATTTAGTCTTTAAAGTATTTTGTAATATTTATTTGTGAGAATGATAGAATGGGTGCACGAGGACCTCTTGCCACTGCAAATGACCTGAAGTGGAATGTGCTGCTTTGTGCGTCTGGCTTTATGTGAATACTGGGAACTGAGCCCAGCCAGGTAGGCAGACTTTGCAAGCAAGTGCTTTAACCACTGAGCCATCTCCCCAATCCTAAACAATGTTTAATTTAAATTGTAGGACAATACACTTAAGATTCACCATTTTAAAGTATCATGTTCAGTGGCATGAAATATCTTTACACAATTGTGCATTAACTGCCACTATCTATCCCCAGAAGTCATATGCAAAACTAAAGCTAATATTCACTAACCAGTAAGTTTCTTTCTCTATCCCACCTTGGTGACCGCCCAGCTCCTTTCTGTCTCTAGAGTTTAGTTGTCTAATCAGTGGAGTCATATGGCATTCGTTGTCTTATTCACTTAACAAGTGCTCAAGGTTCATCCATGTTGTAGCACCTGTCAGAATTCCTTTGTATTGTGAGCAATGCTGCTAAGAACTCGGTGTACAAGTACTCAATCCAGGCTCTCAATTCTGGGTATATATTCACATGTGGAATTTTTGGGATCATATGATAATCCTAGTTTTACTTTTTTGAGAACCTGCATTGTTTCAATAAAGGTCCAAAACTTTACATTCCTACCAACAGTGCACCAAGGTTCCAAATTCTCCAAGTTCTCACCAACACTTGCTGTTTTCTGGTTTTCAGTGGAGTGCTGGGTAGTTCTCACTGCCGTTCTGACTGATGCTGAGCATCTCCCCGGTGCTTATTAAGACAAACAGCTTTGTCTGCAATTAGGCTGTCTATTACAACTGATTGCATGCCACAGAAGTACCTTTTCTTTGTAGTTCATAAAATAATGATGGATTACAAGATTAGTGGTATCTTAAGATAAGGCAAAGGCCCAAGAATCTCCCGGTGATTTTACTTATTTTTTTTTTACAGCAGGAAGAAAGCCACTAACAGAAAAATGGCCTTCAGGGATTAAGTTTCCCTCCAGTCTTCTCAGCAAAGTCTCCACCATCCTCTGGTGGTGACAATGCAGGCAGCTGCCAAAACAAAGGTGCTCAGAAGGCCAGGCAAAAAGAGGAATGGAGGGAGGAGGGAGCGGAGAGCAGGACAGGAAGGAAGGAAGGAGGAGGTAAGTGAAGTACGGCTGTTCTCAGCCTGTTACTCTCTAATTGGCAGACCAGGTTTCCCATCAGTTAAGCCCACTTTTCAAAAAGCCATTTCATTTACATTGAGAGCAGCATCTAATCAGGCAGCACTGAGGGAGTATTAGTAATGCCTGCTTTATTTTTGGCAATGCAGATCATTCATACTGATAATATCCATATACATGAGCTTTGGGGAACTGTTAGAAAAATCAAATATACTCTTTCTATAAAGGCACTGAATTGGGAACAGCATTTATTAAAATGTGAAAAAATAGGATGCTTAGTCAATAGAGCATGAGACTTTTAAAATGTTAAAAGAAAAAAAAAAGACACAGAGTACACACACAATGGATTAGGAAAGGCTGACATGTCTTGTACCCTCTTCGACTATGTACTCTGAAGACATGGGGAAAATGACCAGCACTAATGTTTAAAAGTTTTGCACTAATTCCCCCTCCTCCCACTGAGAATCAGACTGAATAGATCATTCCAGACAGTTAGCCTGAGTTCAAAAATACACAAGGGAAAACCCTTGCTTCTTGTTCACATGAGTGAGCATGAGTACACAGGCTCTGCATTTTGAGAAGAGAAACATCCTGGAGATGGGGAAGAGATGGTTTCCTAGAAGTTATCCAGAACAAGGACACAAGTGGGTCACAGTTTCTTCTAAAGCTCTCTTTTTTTTTTGGTTTTTCGAGGTAGGGTCTCACTCTAGCCCAGGCTGACCTGGAATTCACTGTGTAGTCTCAGGGTGGCCTTGAACTCATGGCGATCCTCCTACCTCTGCCTGGCAAGTGCTGGGATTAAAGGCGTGTGCCACCACGCCCGGCCTAAAGCTCTTTTTATTTAGTGGTCAAACCAACTGTCTTCCTCAGCTGTGGACCTTTCCCAACACAGTAAAAAGGAGGGTCATATGGCAGGAGGACCAGCAGATCCAATAAAGAGTTTGACACAGGAAAAGCTGTGGTATGAGTCCAGGACACACAAAGGGTCACAAGAGTTTGTCTTAAGAACAAGTCCCCTGGCTAACAAAGAGTGTCACAGTAGTGAAGCTATTGAAGAGAATAGACAATGCGCCACTCACAGAAAGTGTGGATGCAGACGGTGGGGCAGAGTTTTAGCATCAGTTAATAGCCAAAATGCCAACAGTAAGAATTAACTATTGCCTGGTTTATTAGGTTGCCCACCCTTGTGCCAAGAATTCTTTCTTGCCCGGTATTTTTGAAAACACCAATTTTGAAAAGTGGAAGCTCTCAGGACCCAAGTCCTCAGCTGTTTCTGAGAAGTATGCCAGACTACTGATTTATAAACAGCCTCATTCTGCTCACTGTTAAGGAGCTGCAAATAAAAACAAATGGCCTAACATTGAAATTCTCCTCCCTTGGCCACACCGCCCCCCAGCTTATCTTAATTACATTAGAGATAATGGAATATCCAATTTGTGGGCTAATCAGGGATGATCAGCCACCCATCTGCCAGATTCTGGCCCGTTTTGTGTAGAGCATCGACTCAACCACTGGATGAGATATAGACACAGATGCTAAATAAAGAGGGAGAAGTGATAGAGCAGGGGAAGAGGAAGGCAGTGAGGGTCTGAGGTGTGTGTGGGGGCAAGCAAGGAAAGAAACCCAAGGGACAATTAAGAGGGTAAACTTAAATGGCATGTAGAGATCTAAAAGTGAAAGGAAGGCAAAATAAACCGCAGAAAATAACAAAGTAATCTTAAGTTACTGTTATGTAGTTTCCTTGGAACAGTTAGGGGAGGAAGGCAGGGAGAGCGCTGGGCAAGTGGATTAGGTAAGAATATCCTAAAGGGAAGAGAAGAGGACAGTGTACTTTGGCTCCCACCTGATTATTACTGAGCTGTTGAGGGCTTTTAGAAACACTGCATATGTTCTCATAATGTTGTTCTGTTTTTGCTGGGACGCACCAAATGGGAAAAGCTAGGACACATTTGTGGTTTTGTAGCTTGTTTTCTTGGCACTTTAGCAGGACATTGGCAAGTCATTCAGATATGAAATTACCACCAAAATGCCAGGAAGCTGCTGATTTTCAAATCATTTTTGTTTGAAAATGATTCTTGCTCAGCAGCAATCTCTTGGTGTCCAGATGAGTTCGAGGTCTCCCTTAGGCTGGCTCCCAACCTGGTCATGTCTCCCTCACAAACATACAGCACACACATTTTGCACTGTGGTGTGTCACCTAAATGTTTTGGCTGGCTGCACATTTAGTCTCAGTATGGCACAATGTTCACAGACTGCCAAGTCCAGAAACACATTCTGCAGGGTAAATGGATTAATAAGGCTCGGAGGCATCCAACAATCCTAACAGAATTTCATTGGTCCTTTATAGCACGAGAATCAACTTTGGTGAGAAACTTAAAGAGTGTGAACAACAGTTACAACAAAAATTCCCTTTCAAATATTTTCAAATCTGAATCAAGTTATTTTCTCTATTTCTACATCTAAAAACTATTGCCAACAATGTAATTAATGAAATTTGGAGGGATTTTATTCTGGTAATTAAGGATATCAGTCACAATGCTTTTGGAAGATTTCTTATAAACTAGAACTGGCAAGTCCTCAGCACTCACCCCCTCCCTGGCTGATCCCACATTAGTCCTACTACAATTTTTTACCTTTGCAGAGTATTCTAGAAAAACACATTGAAAAGTTACATTTTTTAGACTGCACAGATAATACATAAATACATTTCACTTGACATCTGCATTAATAAGCATCAAAATAGAGCTCTCTTTTCTCCTATTCCCTGTGCAGAGAGCTACTGTGGGTAGATTGGCAGACATATCCCTGAGAAGCTACCCTCCCAGAGCCAGCTCCAATTTGAGAGCTAACCTTTCTTCCTCCCTTCCCAAGGACCTCTCAGTAGCCCCCAAATCTTTTACTCTGACCTGGGATTCTTGTCAGGAACAAATGGAGACAGCTTACGTATTAGTAAATGAACTGTGAATATCTTGTAGGAGTGCTATTTAGGACTTCTCATGGGGATAATCATTATGTGCTCCCAGAAAGAAAGAATCTAGGAAGTGTTTATTGAGAATCATCTCCTTTGATTTTAGGTTGAGAGCACTTGGTGTGGGTAGATACAGGACATGTATAAAGATCCTCTGGCTGACTTGTTTACTGTCCTTAGAATATTAAACTTCTGTCTGTATGCATGTGTGTAGTATGTGCACAGGCATGAAGCCCATGTGCGCATGCAAAGGCTAGAGAACATGGGTGACTGAACCTGGCTGACCAGTAAGCCCCTGCCACACTGAGGGTGGAGGTTATAGGCACAGATGGACTCCCCCAGCTGTCTGTGTGGGTGCTGGGAAACCAAGCACATGATCTCAGGCCCTCTACGCTCTCGTGCTCACACAGCAAGCACTCTTACCTGCTTAGCCATCTTCCCAGTCCCTAACTTCTGTTTCTTTTAAGAGCTTGAGAAATTATTACTATAAAAGGTGATGCAATCACGCTCTATATGAAAAAGGCCTGCACCTCCCTGGTGTGCACTGCTGGCTGTGGCTTTATGCATCTATAGTTTGGTTAATTTCCTTACCCTCTTCCGGGACTCTTCAATGGCGGACAGCAGGGCATTGTCTTTCTCATTCTTTAGGAAACCCTATGAAAAGGGAAAAAAGTGACACAACCAAGGTTAAAATTCACCTTTCAATAACCAGAAGTACATTTAGAACAATAGGTACCCACAGAGCTGACCATGGTAGTGTGTATCTATAATCTGAGCACTAGGAAGGCAGAGATGGAAGGATGAGGAATTTAAGGCCATCCTCAGCTACACAAGTTTCAGACCAGTCTGGGTGAGAACCTGTTTCAATACCTCCCACCGCCCCCCCCACCAAAAAAAAAAAAAAAAAAAAGCAGATGGAAAACTAATGGAAAGACGGCTCAGGTTAAAGGTACGTGCTTGCAAAGCCTACTGGCCCGGCTTAATTTCCTGGTACCCAAGTAAAGCACAAAGTGGAACAAGCATCTGGAGTTCGTTTGCAGCAGCTAGAAGCCTTGGGATGTCCATTTTCTCTCCCCCCCTTCTCATAAATAAATAAATAAATAAATAAATAAATAAATAAATAAATAAATAAATAAATAAATAAATATTTAAAATAAATTCATAACCAACTTCAGGATTGTGGTTCCCTTTAGAAAAAAAAAATAAAAATGGAATAATCTGTCGAGGGTGGGGAGAAGAGACAAAAAACACTGCACATTTTAAGAAAAATATGGGTTTGTGTTAACATACTATAACTTGTATCATTGTGAAACAAATGATCTTTTTTATATGTTCAATGAATATTTATTGTTTAGTCAGAAAAAAATTTAAATGGTCAACTAAGATCTACTTAGGGGCTGAAGAGATGGCTTAGCGGTTAAGACGTTTGCCTGCAATGCAGAAGGACCAGAGTTTGATTCCCCAGTGCCCATATAAAGCCAGATGCACAAGAGGGTGCATGTGTCTGGAGTTCATTTGCAGTGGCTGGAGGCCCTAGTGTGCCCATCTCTCTCTGTGTCTGCCTCTTTTCTCTCTCTTTCAAATAGGTAGATAGATAAATAAATAATAAATAAATAAATATTTTAAAAAAATACCTACTTGGCTTTTCTTATATTTAGAACTCACAGTTAATTGGTTTTTGATTACTTATAATTTAACAATTATAATGTCTTTGTGCACTTTGGCCATAGCTAGTCACCACATGCTGGCTTTTGGTTATCACAGGTGAGCCAGTTAAGTAATGACGAAGATTTTAATGTAGCGTGTTTATACCCTGCATTGCAAAAGTCAACAAACTTTTATTATCCACTTTCCCTGCCCTGTATGAGACAGGGTTTCTTGTGGCCCAGGCTGGCCTCAAACTCACTCTGTGCCTAGAGATGACCTTTAACACCTAATGCTCCTACCTCCACCTCTCAAGGGAATTTTCACAGGCATGTCTTACCAAGCCCTAGCTTCTCTTTCTTGTAAGGCATCAGCAGCTAAAGCTAAAAAGGTTTCAGCGTCACATCTGTAAGCAAAGCTACCACACTCCCATGGACTGCAAAAGTGGGCAGAGACCTGCTCTGCTGCTGGGGAAGCCGAGTGAAACAAGCCATGGGGCACACTGGCAGGAGGCGGAGAAACCACTGTGGCAGGGCCTAGTTTAATTTTTCTGTGTAGGTTGGGGGTAGTGCCTGGGTTAAGTCTGATATTCTGTCCCCTTCCCCTTCTCTGTACTTCCCTGCTTTACCCGTCACATGATCAGCACAGTGCATTCCTTTAACTGTGCCTATGCCCACATCTCTCTCTCTTCATATACATACATGTAGAAAATACAAATGCATAACAATTATCAATTTGCTTAGAAGCAAAATAATATTCAGCATTAAACAGAGCCCTCAAATTATTTCAAGCAGTGTTAAGAAAGAAAAAGAAGGACATTATTATGTTGGGGCAGGTTAATATATATGTCGGTAAAATATTTATGAGAAAGTTACATTTTTTTTTATTTCAAGAAAGTAAATGAAGCCTATGCACAGTTTAAACCATGTATTTAATACCAGTATGTTATAAATGCTGCAGGCAGTTTAGATACCATATTATTCAGAGAATAATGACAAGAAAGTCTGAGTATGTTTGGAACAAATTTTTTTCGAGGCAATCTTGCCACATCTGTAGCAGGCCAGCCTGGAACTTTAATTCTCCTCTCTTGGCCTCCCAGGTATTGGGACTACAGGTTAGCACATGGCTCAGAAACAAAAATACTGAGCATTTTTGTGTGGTACTTGATTGAATCCCAATGTGGAACCCATAGCTACAGAAGGCCAATTACCTATAGATTCTCTACTCTGATTTTCATCCTCTATTCCTGTCTAAAAGAAAATATGAAAATAGTCTGTACATTGTAATTTATTTCCTTTTTTTAAATATATATTTATTGTCCATAATGAGTTACATTATTTAGTGGGCAAACCATGCGTTGTAATCCCGAATTCCCCAATCCCCCCCCCCATCCCTGATCAGTTGTATATCCTCCTCCGTGGGCTGTCTGGATCAGTCCTTGTGGCAGGGGACTATGGATAGCCTAGTATTCAGCCAGGTTCTCCTGGCCCAAGTGTGTTGTTACTGATGGGTGCCATGCCTCCGGACAGTCTCCCCCACCACGGCTCTCACAATCTTTCCGCCCCCTCTTCCGCTCAGTTCCCT